>APFE030157325.1:172932-197422 GCA_000404065.3 Pinus taeda
TCAAGTATGGGGTTAGTACAAGCAGCTATAAGGATAGACTGTGATAGCCAAAGTGCAATTTTCTTGGCAAAGGAACCCTGCTTATCATTCAAAGACAAAGCACATTGATGTTCAGTATCACTTTGTGAGGGATATGATAGAAGACAAAAAGGTGTTGCTGGTAAAGGTGGACACTTTGAAGATACTGCAGATGCATTGAAAAATCTGTGAGCTCTGAGAAGTTCTCTTGGTGTAGAGAAACAATGGGCATTTCAGGGCTGGAAAAATGACTAAGCTCTCCTCTGGCCCCCTGTGGAAAGAAAACGACAAGTGGGAGATTGTTGGGTTGTGTTATATTCTTTCCACATAGTTAATAGGGGGTTTGAGGGGTACCTGTAATGCCACATTATGGGGTCCGGGGCAGCACCCCAGAAATTTTTGGTTTTGGACCCTATGTTAGGTTGGGCAGACCCACCTATGGTTTTGTGCATGATTTTCACACATGTTTTTTGGACGCGATGGTTTTCGGTCCTGGTATTGGATGGATGTTTTGGTCCATGATGACGTGATGTTTCGTCATGGTATGATGCTTCAGCATGTATAAATATGTATTGTAACATTGAAAGGAATATAATGAAAAATCAAGCTAGTAGTCCCGGTTTTGTGATCTAGGGGAAAATCTCTGTGCATATGTGTTTTTTATCTGTTATGCTCTCGCATTGTTTATTTTTCTTTGATTTATAATTCGTATGCAGGTAATTTCTGTACGGGGTTAAAACCTACATAAGCTTGGTTGCACGCAATCTTTGTAGTACTAGCCACCCACGAGCCCTTAATCAACGTACTTTTGCTAGGGAATTCTTAGTCTCACAATGGTTTTCTCCCAAGAGAATGTATGAAGGAATGGATGAATCTCATCCTCCTCATTGTCCATTAAATAGACCAAAAAATGGAAAGGGGTCTGCATGTACATATTCCACTTGTCAACATGCAACTTTTATTTCTTTATTTTAAGTTTTAATTAATTTAATATTTCTCTTAATTTAAATCTTTATTATTTTATTCATTTTTATTTTTTTGTTATATCCACGGGAAAATTTAGCTAGATCAAATCGAAGGGATCTACCATCCAGCCAAATTAGCAAGGCCTAATCCCAAGGGCATCGAGGAGATTTGACCCTATAACCTCCCAATAAGTAAGGTACTTAACAACATGAACTTGACCAAATGAGCTATGCCTTGGGGCTTCCTTTTTACTTTTTGTTAACTTTACTTATTCTTACTATTTTTATAGTTTAATTTATATATAGTTATTTAGAACTCCAATTTATTATTTATTGTTATATTCTCTTTCATTATTTATTATTTATTTACTATTATTATATTTCTTTATTATTTACTATTATTATCTTTTCTTTATTGTTTATTATTATTTACTTATATTTTAATATCATATTATATTATTTATTATATTGGGGCATTATATACTCCCCTTCTTTAATTAACTTTTCCCGAAGTTAAGTTGAATCATTTAAAATTTTATTTTATTTAGTTATTTATTACTTCACGTTTTCCCTACACCCTCTCTTGAACTAGTCTAACGTTCATGACTCAAAAGTTTTCACATGACCAAGGAAATCCCAAGCAATCTTTTTCGTTTTTCCCAACTTTTGGAACGAGGCATAAAGTAACATGGACCTGTACCATAGCCGAAGGCTTTCCCCAAGGCCCATGCTCAACTTAGAACTCATCTTCCCCAAGGCAGGCACTCAACTCAGTACTCCATACAATAGTACTCTAGGCATCTTGAAAGGATGTCCCACTCCCTCCACGCTCACTAAGGTGCACAACCCTAGGCATCGAAGTCCTTACACCCACACTAGACTTCAGCAATCCAATCCATTATTAGGAACTTGGAGTATAATACCAGGCACTTGCTCTCCTAAGGATGGTCCCATAGCCCCTCAAGATCTATCCATCAAGAGATATACAAGAAAAATAATCGACTGGCATATGTAGTGTTGATTGAGTTTGTCCCGAACCTATATGGTGTTACATATTCTCCCTCACAAGCATGAGCTCCCATGAGATCATCAAATAAACTGACCCTCTCAGCCCATTTGTGAATTTCTTTTCAATCACCACATCTCAACAAACATCCAATGCATTAGTTATAACTATAAAATCATAGAAAAGAATCTACATGGCAAATAGTGCATGGCTCGATGAGAACATAACATCATTGTTAATCACAACATTCTGAATAGTAAAGAACAACATACTCTTGCATGTGACAAATCCACATGTCACTACCACATGCTTCACATCGAAAAATACCCACGTAAAGTATAACATCAACTTATCAGCAACAAAGATATATCATGACATTACATAATAAACGAACCACATGCCAATATACCTTATATCAGAACATCATAATCCCTATGCATATTGTATTCATCATGAGCTTAAATCATCATTCTCATAACAACTAAATAAATAAGAACCACATGTGCATCATTATCCTCATACCATCATATGATGAAATCTCATCCCAACATTATACTGAATAGTCCTATGTTGACATAGCAATTAACTAAAACTATAATTGAAATCATAGCACGTGATTTAGATGTATCGATAAAATTTAAAAATTAAGACATGATTTAGATGCTCTAGAAAAATTTGAAAAAAAAATCCATGTAGGATAGGTATCTAAGCTAATTTAAATTCTCTAATTCACATGATACCATATTATTTCTATTCAAATTCAGCGCCTTGGTTTACCATTAATTTTTTTGACTAGCTAGGCAAATATCACCTTTATGCCAAGTTGTTGTTATTATTATTATTATTATTATTTGGTGAAATATCTCAATTTATGTTTGATCTTATTCATTCCCACACTTCAAGAACTCATGGGTCTGTCACTACTTTAGTCTAATGTCTCCATACCTCCTTAATCCATGCATATATTTAGTCATCTATGGAAAAATTTATAATGAGGGAAAAATTATTATAGATGTGGCCATGCACATAAATTATATTCCTCCAACTGATCAATTTTTTTATCAATTCACTTCTTCAATCATACTATCCAAGCCCTTTAAAAATAACCTTCATTATTATCATAATTATTCAACTTCTTTAATTAATTTTCAATGTTTTCTTCCTCATATATAATATTTTGTTATGATTTCTTAAGCATTTCTCATAAGGTTTTCATTCCCAAGATACCAGGAGAGTAATAAATTACTTCAATGTAACTAATACCTAAATCCAAATTTCCCATTAACAACATGGTGTACTATAATAATGATTTTTGTAAATTAATACCCACATTAAATTAAGGAAAAAATATTATCAATATAATTACTATTCTTAATTAGAAATTAATAAAATCACAAATATTTACACAATAACTACTAATATCAACAAATAATTATAAAACCCAAACTTAAATTATACCATAAAATGTAATAATTTCATCTCTATGTTTTTTTTTCTATATTTTCAAATTTTTCTTATTTTTATTTATTCTTATTAATCTTCCCTTTACATTTTTGTGGAAATGAGATAATATAAATATATAAAACCTTAATTCTAATATTAAGTAGAAATGTTTTTATAAATATATAATTTGCTAATATCAACAAATTTTTCCAAAAAGTGCCTTTTACATTATTTTTGATGGGAAAAAAAAATATAAATATATATATCCCTTAATTCTAAATATAAGTAGAAATGTTATCTAATATATTAGTTAATGCTAATATCAATACATTTCCGCAAAAAAATTTACACGTAAAGCGGCCCGTTTATCTTTCAAGGCTGATAGATAATTTATATCATATACATTATATGAGATGAAAAATCATTAATTAAATTTACTTATGTTACAAAAACTTCAGACTAAAATACAAGCTCATCAAACCTCTTTTAATACAAGGTTGCACAACCCAGGGAGACTGTTGTACATTAAACGGGTTTTTATACGTATAATTATAAAAATTTAATATTTTAAATGATGCCGAGGATTTGAAAAATACAATAACCAAAAGAGCATATTATATTCCACAAAGGATTGTCAAAGTAGACGCGTGTTCAATTAATGCTACGACACCATAATTATAGTATATGAATATTTTTAGGTTTTTTTTTCCATGAATATCTGTAATTTGGTCATTAAAAGGAAGAGATATATAAATTTAACCCATTGTTTTTTTATTTTCACAGTGCAATAAAACAAGCTCGTATAGTTAGTGTTTCTAGCCATTTAGTTTAATTATTAAACTAATTAGCAGATTTAAACAAAGGCTAAATTCTTGATTTGTTTAAATGTGGTTAAATTGGTGTCAAAAACATTGAAAGAAGTGAATCATTTTGTTTTTTCATATAAAATTATTTCATATTGATAACTATTAATATCTTTTTAAATAAAAAATTCCTTCAAATTTTACTTAACCAAGTATAAGTAGTATACATAGACCAAATAATTCGAGATTTTAAATCTAAACTTTAAAATTCAATAGTGACATTATTTTTTCATGTTCCAACTGTTTCAATCTCACATCAATGTCTAGTTGGATTTCATGCTTAATTTTCATGTCCCAAGTTTTTCAATCCTCACATTTATGTTTAGTTGGATTTCATGACTGAATTTATATGTATTTTGTGAAAATACGAAGTGAAATGTTATTACAGAACATTGCATATCTAGATCCTTCCTTTTTCCTCTGTGTTTTGTCAATAAAAATTATAAAAGTTTACTCCTTCCAAAATTGATCTCCATAAAAGAATGAATTTTCCCCAAGAGCATCATAGTTGACAAAGTCCGAAAAGTTTGAAAATGCATTCTGCTAAAATATATGCCTTGAATTCAACAAAATTGAATTAATGAATCAATGGATTTCCATACAATAACTAGATTCTAACAAACTAGAAAGAAATAATGAAAGGGAGTAGTTGTTTATGCTCGAGAATGGATAGATTCAGGCAATAAATGCAGTGCTACTTAATGACTGACTACATAGCAATGTTAACAGTTTTGGTAGAACACTAAACTTGGAAATTTAAAATCTGCTACTGAAGAAAATATTTAAATATGTTGGTCTAGCTCTTGATTTCAGTTCTTCCACAAAACTGATTATAATAGTTGCATTTTCAAAAACAAAAAAATATATCTAAATGATAGATGAAAATAATTATAAAAGTATGTAGAAGGTAAAAGAAAATATTTCATACATGAGATTTGAAAACAAAGGTGAGGAAGAATAAATCTACCTCAAAATAATGCAATGGGATAAATGTGGGAGTGTATGGTTGACCACATGGAAGAGGTTCCATGGTTTATTTTAGAAAGCTTGAATATGACTCGGAGTGAAGGGATAAAACATGCCTTTTCCAAGCAATGAAGAGGCTAGCAATACCTGTGACATATGGAGCCGAGATCTAAAAATTAAGGGCCCCATTCAGAAGCAAAATTACATCACATAGTACAATTTTTTGCTTAAATCATTTGTGATTAAACATGACTCATAAGCTTAATGTGATTATGACATTGCCAATCACATGCTGCAAACTGTCAAGATATTGGATATTCTTGTGATACCTTTTTTAGTGACATTCCAGTTAAAATACTCAATTATGATTAGGAACAAGTGGATGATCTGGCGGTCTAGCAAAAGCATGTGGGATGTGATCAGGTTGATTAGCATTTCCTTTTTATGGAATCACCGTTGTTATGCAACTTTTCCCAATCTCACAAAAGCTTTTAATTTCAGATGAGATCTGGCTATTAAGATGACAACCAAAATGGCCATTTTTAGAATGATACAACACCTTTTTCAGTTGGAGCTAAGGAAGATGTGCTATCCCTCTTTTCTTATGTATGCAGGGGAATCTGGTGCAAGAGTGATGTGGCATCTAGATATGTTGTTCTTGACGTACATGGAATTAATTTTATAAAAAAAATGAAGTTTTTTTTAAAGGATGCAGATAGTTAGAAAAGTGTGCAAAAAATAAAAAGAGATTTCATACATGAGATCTGAAAGCAAAGGTGAGCAACAAATCTACCGCAAAATAATGCAATGGGATAAATGTGGGAGTGTATGGTTGACCACATGGAAGAGGTTGCATGGTTTATTTTAGAAAGCTTGAATATGATTGCTAGTGAAGGGATAAAACCTGTCTTTTCCATGCAATGAAGAGGCTAGCAATACCTCGTGACATATGGACCTGAGATCTAAAAATAAAGGGCCCCATTCAGAAGACAAATTACAACACACTGTACAATTTTTTCTGAAATCATTTGTGATGAAACATGAGAGATAAAATTAATCCAATTATGATACTACCAATCACATGCTGCAAACTGTCAAGATATTGGATATTCTTGTGATAGCTTTTTTAGTCACATTCCAGTTAAAATACTAGATTATGATTAGGAACAAGTGGATGATCTGACGGTTTAGCGGAAGCATGTCGAATGTGATCAAGTTGATTAGCATTTCCTTTTTATGGAATCACTATTGTTATGCAACTTTTCCCAACGTGAGCACACTTTTAAATTTGGCAAAAGCTTTCACTTTCAAATCAGATTTGGCTATTAAGATCACAGTCAAAATGGCTAGTTTCCCACACTAACAATTAAAATAAAGGAACATTAAATTTCTAAAGAGGAGCTAGAAAGGTAGAAGTTAAACAAGTTTGTGTCCGAGTTATCAATCACAATAATCTGCTCATCTACATGTTAGGCATTCATTATAGAAAGAGAAACAAGCCAAAAAGTTGAACAAAAATTTGTTTTGAACTCAAAAATAGACTTGAACCTGAAAATTTAAAAGCAAAATAAAGCTGAAACAAGTAGACATATCGAGCTATCACCAAATCAAGTATTATTTTTAATAATGTATTTAAGATTGTGCTAATTTATAAATCATTTCTTCAAAGTTTTCATTTAAAGTCAACGAAGCTAACATCAACGGCATCAAATGTGGAATTTGCAAAAGGTTGGTCAATATTTATTATTTCTATGATGTGATTGCTTCTTCTCTATGAAAAATAAAAGGCACAACCATTGAATAATCAACCATTATGGAGCATTGTGATGTTAGATTTCAGGTAATTGCAAAAAACTAAAGTGTAGAAACAGTAGGCAGTAGCTCAATGGCAGCATTAAAAATCAAAATAAGATTATAGGCAGTATGTTTCTTTTTAGTTTACAGAACATAACACAAAACAGGAAAATGTAAATAACTATTAGTTTTAGACACGAAATTGAAACTAGAAATTTTCAAAACATATATGTAATGAGGAAGTTATAAATTTTTTTGTAGTAATATCACTGTAAAAAAAAAGTAAATCTTTTTTATTGCCATAGTATCAATAAAAGAATTTCTATTGTCTTATCAAATTTGGAACAAAAAAACATGAAATTGTTCACTATCATGTCCATTTTCCTTTCAGCATTGAGCTGTTAAGTTTTGTGATATCACGAAGTCTTCTTTTTCAACAATGGCCAAGTATGCAATGAGAGAGATAATACAAAATGCTTATTATTCTTGTATAAATAAAAAAATTGAATAATTTTGTTATATGACTAAAGACTGAAAGTCAAAGAATGAAGTTGTTACCTAGGGAGCGAAGACAAACATGCTAGTTGAGATCTTCTTTTGCTTGTTGCTATGATCGGTATCTAAAAACTCATTTTCACCATTTAGAGTGAAGATATGTTGAACTTGGGGATTGTGCAGCATATAAAATGTTGTTGTTTTCTTCTGCAAATATTCTTGGTAAGGCATTTGGGCTAATGTTGGCAACATGCTTTTAAACTAGTCTGCTTCTAAGGCAACATAGTAATGTGTTGATATCAACAGTTCCTATAATGCAATTGATACAATGCAAAAAGAAAAGTGAAGTATTTTGTTTACATTTAGTGCACAATGTTAACATGTCTTCTATCATTATAATTGATGATATTGGGAAATTGCAAAGTGCACACACAGGTTCAAATGGTGTGGAATATGCATTTGCAACTAGCAGTGTTCCTTGCACTTACTAGAAAACAAAACTAGTGAGTAAATGTATAATGGAGAATAAGTAATTGTGTAATTAAAAATAAACAGATTATTGTATATGTACATACCTGGTTTTGTCTTTCAATTAGTTTTCTGAGATCTTGTTCTATTTTAGTATTCAAACTTGTGATGAATGTGGTTTGTGTTGTACGAAATGTTTTTTCCTTAAGGTCTTTTCTTTTTGTTATGTTTTTGAAGAGCATAATCGACATTTCTCCATTTTGCAGTATCTGTTCAATTTCATTGTAGATAGGCAACAAGTTTTCAAATAGTTGTGGCTGTGACCTCAAGGATAGAAAGAAGAAATCATGTTACTGCATAAAGGAAAGAAATAAAGATTCATAAAGCTTATGGGTGAATGGTGTAAGGTAGAGAATCTTACTGAGGCCATATCATCTTGAGAACTTCCATCTTTAATTTTCAATGTATATTGCATGCCAACTTTTTGAATTGTTGTGACAAGTGTTGCAACTGTTGCTATTGGGAATTTTTCTATGGTTTCTCCCATTTTTTTTATTGCTGCATTTGGAACAAATTTGTATTCTATACAGATTGGGATGACATTTTCTACAATGCTTGTGTTGTCTAATAACAAAATGCGATCACACTCACCATGGTCATAATTTTTTTTGGTAGAACTTAGAAATTTGTCAATGCAATTCATTTTCATGGAAATATCTTTTGATTATGTTTTTGGATGAGTTCATTTGGAACAACCAATGTCACTATCATCAATCCTTGCTGATCAGTTAGATCTGCATGCAATATCAGACAAGTTTTTTTTGCTTTGTTAAGAAATGTGTTGTAGGCAACCATTACATCACCATTGAACAATTTTCAAGTTTTGCGGATGTTAAATTCTTCAATTGATATTAGAATTGTGAATGGTGCATTTGAACTATGTACATATGAAGCAAATTAGAGTCAATTACAAAGAAACAATGTTGATGTGTATATTAAAATGCGACAAGTGGAAATAAGTGATGAGCATGGCTTGACTTGCCTTGTTGCTTCTTATGTTAGTTGTTTTTCTTAGTCAAATGTTGTGTTCATTTGTTGTTCAAGGCTGCAAGGTATTTGTTTCATTGCAAATGATAATGATTTAAAAATGGAACTAGTGATATTGGAGACGTAAAAAGCGTTTATATATCTATATATCTATATATATCTATATATATATATATTTGGTGAATTGATATTTTGAATAGTATATGTATATACTTTCCTTTTGCATTTTTAGTCCTTGGAGCTTTGATCCATTTTAGCTGTAAAAGGGAAAAGGAAATTGTATTACTAGTTCTTTGGATATGGATACAATAAATGCTTGCAAAACAAGAGTAACGAATGGTTAAGTTTCAATGACAATAAAATGGGAAAGAAAATGATATTAATTGCAGATGCGGAAAGAGTTTGATGTGTTTTGTGATTCATCTGCATGTACATAGTCCATTATGAGACATATTGTATCATGATCTGACCAATATGTATCTAGCTTGTAAATCTTGTAGTTGTTTGTTATGTTAGACCATACATGATTAATGTGTGATGTGTGCACATAGTTATCTATATCTAGTAGGAAATGGAGGTTGTGGCTATGCATATAGTCTTTTACTGTCTTTGTTCTAGTGTTATCTTCATGCATGCTAACATTGAAATCTCCTACAATGATTATTAGTTTACTAATAGATATATTGCAAAATGATTTTCCAAGAATATCTACTATGTTGGGAAATGTGGCATAGGATATTGCGTAAACATTAACACTTGTAATTTGCATTCCATGTACAATGATATTTTTCATCAATGATTCTACATTGTCTTCTTGAAATTTAATATGCTCAACAATTCTTATATTTTGTTTAAAACATGCGAGAAATCCATATTTATAATGGCTTGATATGCAATTAAATGTTTTGAACTTTTGTTGCAATATTTTTTGTTTCAAATGTCTTTCCTGTAAACATAGAATATTAGCATCCATTAGATCATAGTCATTGAGGACATCATTGATATAAGTTTCTAGGTTGTGATTGTTTAGAGAGAAAACTAATGTGCATAAATGTATATGCAAATATTGATAATTGTAATCTAGTTCCCATTTTGCAAATTGTCGTAGACGGTTCATTTCAGCTGTTATTTTCTTCTTTACTTTGAAATTTGCTTTCTTTAGTGGTTTCAATAGGAATAAGGATTGCATGTTTCTAGAAAGAGACAAGGTTGTATAGACTAATCCATGATTTCATATTCTCGTAGGATCAAATGCAAGATTTTCTAGAGTAAGGCCTTGTGATCTATGGATTGTTCAAGCACATGCAAAATTGAACAGGAAATTGTTTTCATATTTTGATATAGCCAGTTTTTGCTTGCACTATTATCGGTTTTTCTATTCGCAATATGGGGATCCAATCTTTGGAAATGCCTTGACTATAGACATGAGCCAATTTTTATGCTTGGCAATGCCCTATGCTTGCATCGAAGAAGTTGATCCATATGATATCAATTTCATTTGTTTTTGTATAGGCTTTAATGATTCCATCTTTTCCTTTGACAAGGCCATCTTGTGAATCATAATTTCCAACATATATCTCAACTAACATGTTTAATTTTACAACTATCTGTGAAGGCAATGTTGCAGTATGTAAATGGGAAGGGAAATTGCCATGGTTTTCTTCTTCTTAATCGATTGCATTGATAAAGATATCATCTCTAGGAACAATTGACAACATTTTATTGTTGTGCAAAGTGACATCTTTATTTTTATAAAAATGATAAGGGAAAGCGGGGGTCTATAGGTGCAGGTCTAACACAATTTCTGTTCAAATATTGCAAATCATCTTCTATTTGAGTGTTTATTCACATTCTATTCAATATTGAGATGAATTGCTCGTCTGTTTGATACATTGTAATATGAAATTCAAAGCACTTTACATTTTCTTCCCAAAAGTCATATGGGACTAGTTGTTTCTTGAGAATAGGTAGTTCGAATATCGAGGAATCTTGTATAGGTTGTGCTTGATAGAGATCACCACAAAAAATGATATCGACATTTCTAAAATATTTGTTTTGGACATGTTTTATGTTCCTGAATCGATCATCAATGAAAAGCAAGAATTGACTTCCAAGTAGGGAAACTCATCAATTAAAACTAGTCTTAATTCCTCATAAAGTTTTCCAAGTGCATCCAATGTTTCATTGCTAGGTAGTGTGGGGGCAGACTTGTTAAAAGGCATAAGCAGTGCAGAGTGGACTGTTGTACCACCTGCATTATATGCATCTTTTCCTGTCTATGGTAGTATCAAACCCTTTGGTTTCAAAGGATCAGTTGAATTATCTTCATCATAAAGTCGCATGAGCATTTGGAAGATTACTTTTGCTATGAATGTTTTTCCAGTTCCAACTCGTCCAGTCAAGAATAAATATATTGCTTTCTACATTTCCATATGCTTCTTCATTGTAATGTCTTTGGTAATTGCTTTTTGTTCTCTATTGAGCATTCTTCTTAATATACAATATTCTACATTTGTGAGCAAAAATGGATGCTTTGATAATTGGAATCCGATATGTAGTTGTCTTTTTCTTTCATGGTGATGGGAATGTTGTAAATTTATTTCCAAGTCATATTTTATGCTAATTTTTTAAGTGGTTCTTTGATTTTGTTAAATAATGAACTCATTGTATCAGTGGCATCTATGGTGTTGTTTTTGATGTCTTGAATGTCTTCTTCTAAATCACCCCATAATGGGTTGATATTATAAGTGAAATTGGACTCATTTGTTTTTATTGTGTTGTCATGTAACATATAAGCAACTTCCCATGATAGCAAGTTATTTTTACCAATGTACTTTCACTTTGTCCAAATTGCACATATAGAAAAAGCTTTTCTTTGCGATAGTTTTCATAGTTAATGTGTTTTTTGTATTTCACGAATCATATGACTTTTGGTTTTTTTCTTTTCTAAATGGGCGTGCCATTTTTGTTGTACATTGAAGCAAATTCAACAAGGCATATATGTTAAATAGAATTAGGTCGATTGATATAATAATCAATAATGGAACTACGCATGACATTTTCATTATTGTCATCTTCTTGTTTTAGAAGGAACGATGGTTTGAGGATAAATGTACGTTCATCCATTGGCGATGTGTTTATGAATATACATTCTCGTGAACTATGATTCAATGGAAGAGAAAGTGTTATATGAACTACTTGTTGAGCTGAGATCTGCTGGAGATTAAGTAAAGCATTTCTCAATGAGTGTATCATTTCAATATCATTCATCTTGATATTTTCATGTTCTCTTCTTATCCTTTTAAATGCATTTTTCATTGGTTTGTCAACATTTGTCATGTAATAAGTGCAATATTATGCATCTGCGTATGCATTAAGGAAAAATTGGGCATTAATATTTGCATTCCATAGTTTTGGCATATTCATGGAAAAGCTATTATTCGAAGTGTGTGAGGGTTTTCATTGCAATAAAATCATTGGTTTCTTCAATGTACTTTGTATTTCCAAGATGTAATCAGTTTCAGTTAAATGCAATTCATCCAAAAACTCATCAAATGCGTTGTTGTTATTATATTGTTTCCTTTCCAAGATGTTATATTCAAATTTTTCTTTTTCATTTAATGTCTCATCTTCCAACACAATTGGTTCAAGAAATTTTGTGCTTCTCATTGGTGGCAGTGGGAAGTTGTATTTGCAATGTGTGTTTTTCCTCTTTTTGTAACTTCTTGTATGGTGGTGTTCATGTATGTTTGCAAGCTCTAGATCAAGGTGATCTGTGCTACAAGTCAAGTAATTGTCAACGAAGTTTTGAATGTCATAATTACTATTGACTCCATATATTGGTGCATTTTTCACCCATAGTGATCCATGTTCATGTTTGCTTCCTCTATTTTGAAATTCAGTTTCAAAGTAGTAATCAACTATCTTTCCAAAGAATGTTTTCACTTCAGATATCATTTTTTTAAAGACATTAATTCTATGCCTATAATAATAAGTACACGTTACTGGATTCTTTCTTATGAGATAGTCGATGTTATAGTCTTCTATTGTTTCAATATGTTTTCTTTTTTTCCTCTTGCTATGTAATTTGGTCAATGTATTGACGAATGGAGACCATTGATGTTCAACACTTGTAAATGTGACGAAGAATGTTGGAGGGCCTTGTTGACATATCATGGAAAATATATTTTTCTTCATTTGTTGTAGGCAATCAGGGTCCTATGTGCTTAAAATCAATGTAACCAATGTCACTTTTAAGAATATTGTCTAAGTTTGGTTTATATTTAACATCTTCTGCTAGTAACTTTATTCTTTTTAATTTCCATTTTCTGATTCTTATTGAAATGAATGCAAGGACTTTTTCAATTATTATTCGCAACGTTTTGAAAAACAAATTTGTTGTGTGGTAAGATAAGTCACCATTATGGTGCATTAACTCCCATTGTGCAATTGTTTGGTAGCAGAATCTTTCTACAATGTCACCATCATGGAGGTCTCAAAAATAGAGGGTTGGAAAGTTCATTTCTTCTACATATTTGTCTCTAAAAATTCTAAGGGGACGTTGGCCTTCAGCTAGAGGAAGTTTGTTGCACTTTTCTTGTAAATCATGGATGCATTGGGATCCTATGGATCAATGCACCTACTTTATTTCATGATGGACGAGATAAGAATGATGGTGCGGGATGGACCCAATATCGCTATTGTGTGTTTCAGTTGGCATTTCATTTTCTGAATCACTACTTGTTTGATCTTTGTCTTCAATGTCACTATTTTCAATTAGAGTGTTTGTGGTAGTTGATTTTAGGATGCTATCCCAATTTTTATTTATGTGTATGTTTTCAACTCTATAAAGGTGTCGAGAAAACAGTTCCTTCAATGTTGTCATGACAATATGCACACAGACTTTTCCTGTTTTAAATGCATTTTTATATTCCAATCGTCTTTTCAATGCAAAAACAATTGTCATTATGTTTTCCATAGATTGTGGCAGTGTAGTTTGAACAATGTTTGTTTGGATAGGAACATTGATGATCAATCCTATTAAACCCATCTGTGATCGTTTGTGGCCCCATTGTCTTATTTGTGTAAATGCAACTATTAATTCTACAAGACATTCTTCAAGTTCTAGGAGTGTGGCTAGAGTTGGTAATGCTTTTTTTCACCTAATGTTCTCAGGTACAACAAACTGTGGCAATTTTCCATTTCAAGGTGTTGTTTTGCAAACCTTTCAAATTACTTTTTTGGGCATGTTTCTATGTCTTTTAGATAAATTTAGATATATTTGTTCGAAGTCTTTTCCAATCCTCTCCACATTCTTATGAAACTGCAATTGTTTACATATTGGACATTTTTCTTAGGTGTGTCCTCTGTGTTGACTAGGTAAATTTTTATATGTTTTTTCTTGGATAATAAATTATGTTTATTCTGTGATTTTTGTTTCCATAAAAGTTTATATTTTTTTCTCCGTAACCGTGATAGTTTTTTTAATATACGTGCATTGACCCTATTATTTCTATCTTCTGTCATTGGCGTAATATTATATTGCAATTTGACTTCATGCACATGTGCATTTTCTGATATTGGTCCAAGTTGTGTGTGCAATGATGTTGTTTCTATTAGAAAAATTTGACAATGTACATTGCTCTTGTTGTTAGGTCCATCTATTGAAAAAGGTGCATAGTGGGTGTGAAATGCATATATTTCAAATGACACTATATTGTATGTTTGACTTGAAAAGTTGTTGCATTGGTAGTGATTAACAATGCTCCTAGTTACAAATCACCATTCCTATATATTTTCTTTGAATAATATTGTTGCCCATTGCAAACAAAATGGTCTGCCTTCTATTCTACCTTTTCCAAATGGCATTTCCATATTGATAAGGTATGTTTTCCAATTTGGTTTTTTTTTTTAGAGTTTTTATGACGTCTTTTGATAGATATTTTTGTAGACAATGCAATGTAGTGTTTGCATTGCACATTATCGAATTACAAAATGACTGCATGATATAAAGTCTTAAGGATTCTACATCAAATTCAAGTGAAATCAAATGAAAAAATGAAAAGAACATGCTATCTCCACAAATGGATATAGTGTTTGTTGTTTTATGCAATCTATGCCCTTGTATTTTATCATTCATTATTTCCCAATAGGTTTGTAGATCTTTGCAGCGAGGAGAAAGGTACTCATCGCATATTACAATTGATTGAACTATTTTTTTGTACAATAATGGTTCATAGTGCCCATTATAGGGGTTCTCATCATGGAAACATATATGCAGTGGATTTGTCATTTTGTTTGAATTGAATAGAAAATACCTTTTTTTGTTAATGACCAAATTCCTATTGATAAATTCAACCATTTCGCTAGCCAGCATATGCAAAATGTGTCTCCCCATAGTCCTCATTCATTCTCAATATGACCATTTGAAGCCAGAATACACATTCTTCGCAAATATGTTTCGACGTCACAAATTCTATGAAGTTGATACAGGATATTAGGTGCTAGCTCATAATTGAATGATTCTAGTGCTTCTGCGTGACCTTGTTCAAGGCACATCAGGAAGTGCTCTATTGTGCCATTTCACAATTCAGTGGACATATATCGAAAATGCAAAAGGACTTCAATCGCATTGAAAAGACAATTGCGTGGACTGTATAAAAATGCTTTGTCTAAAAAGGTTGTTGGTGTTAAAGACATCATCAATAATCACATTGTTTTTTTAGTTTGTAATTATCAACATCAATTATCTCAGACATCTTAATATTGTTATTTTGTGTTTTCTTTTGTTGAAATTGGCTAGCTAGATGCAATTGTCTTTTTGTTGCAAGATTGGGGAATTTGGAATAGGATAGGGAAGCTGTATTTGCAATGAAACAAAAGTAGGAACAAAGTGGAATAGAATTCACAACTAACTTGACATTCTTGCTCCCACGTATTTGTAAGAAGACTCTGCAAAAGAAAACAATGAAGTTGCCATATAAGTTTCTATATGTCGAACCAACAGCTTATGACATACAATGGACGCATGATGGAACCTAAAGAAAGGAAGATGATGAGGAAATCACAAAAGAAATACAAGCTAAGTGAGATTTCTCTAATTCGCCTAAAGAAAGACTCTGTAACAACGTGATTACACATAATGTGTAGGCCATGAATATAGATATGTTCTTAGTGATTTTGGTTTTTTTTCTATTAATTATGTTTATTTTCAACTTGACTAGAAAAAATCATCATCATATTATATCTTATTGTAAGACTTGGATCAACAATCCCTTTTGTTGTTGGGCACCATAGGCCATAGAAGATAAATCCTTTATAGGGAAGCCCCTATAGTGATTTTGGAAAATCTTGAAGAGTGAGAAGATAATTTAAGGTGATATTGGTTAGATACCGAAAAAAATTCTTCATTCCAAAATCTTAAATAAGGATACATTAATGTATGAATTTGTTTATGAAACAGTTAAACATAGATGATTTCCAATAAAGAAGCAACCTTTGCCACCATAATCATCTAGACTAAAAGCAGGGAGATAGAAACTGGAAATACAATCTTCCTACCATCTCTTCTTGCCATTGAACAATACTATCCATTGCCTACCAAAAGCAAATTAAAATCTAGTGAATTACCCTCAAATAATGTATAAAGATTGATAGCATGAGACATATTCATATTAAAATGTAAAACACACACAAAAATACACAGGACAAAAGTTAGAATGAGGAAACTGCACAAAAGGAAACTAGAGAGAAGATAGAAGTACAAATATTGTGGGAAGCCATACATTCAATCAGTTGCACAGATGCTACTAATATTCTTTCACAATCAATTCCTACTACCTCTATTTTTCTGGTGAGTTTTCTCACTGCGAGCTTTACTACGCTGTGAATTCAATACTCCAATCAACTAGTAAGTTCCAAAAATGAACCACTAAGATTGAGGAAGTGCAAGTTCTAAGCAAAAATCAATGGTCATTTTTCCTATGATGATAAATCTACACAAGTTACTCATTCAATATTGCATAATAAATTTGCATAAGATATTCAATACGTTTTGAGAAAGTTTAAACAAATGATCAAATTCTATTACTGGAAAGAAGCTTAAATATATCAACTAAGTGGGAAAAAAATTTAAGTGTAAAGTGTACTCTCATAATAAGAATAAGCTTCAAATATATCAAGAACATCATCAAGATGTGCTCAACATTGGTGAATTGAGCAAATATTCAAGTTCTTTAGTCCTTATGGCTTTTGATCTTGCAGCAGGGATGCATATAGATTAATGTGTTCTTTTGTCATGATACTTTTTTATTGCAACTACGCAAACATGTATAACATCTGATTGCATCTAGGCTATTTTCTAAGTCCCTTAATGCTAGGATTACTGGTGATTGGTAACTTAGGTTTTCTTAATTCTCAACTTATTAGTGACTTGAAGAGTGTGTTTTCTTGCTTGGCTTTCCTCTATTTTATGTTAGGCTTACTAGTAAGTGTTAACTTGGGTTTTCTTAATGCTCAACTTATTAGTGACTTGGAGAGTATGTTTTCTTTCTTTGCCTACCTCTGGTTTCTCTTTAAGTTAAATTGTATGAGTATTTCTATGTAAAATAATATTAGGATATCAAGTTCCTATGACATATTTCAACTTTTACAATTTTAAACCAGGCATTGAAAGATTTGTTTTCCAATGAAAGCAATACTAAGAAACAAGAATTGGCATTCCCTATTATCATAATGTTTGGCGTAATGATTATTCTTCCTTACTGAAACTTGCACAGACATATGTAGGCACACATATAAATACAATAAATCTAATTAAGATTGCAAAGTCATTCTATTTCTACTAAATGGAAATTCACTTTCATCAATAGTCCATAATAAAATGTTGCATGCAAGAAAACAATATAAACAGAGCATGGAAGTATTTTTCTGGTTTATAGGCGACAAACTGAAAGGTCAAACAAAATTGGCTTTATTTTGATGCTACAACGGAATATGCCATGGAGTTCAATCGATCTTGAAAATGCCAAAAGCATGTTTCTAATCAAATAGGACATGATTTATATACCACATAATATCGTGTGGAATTTATTGGTTGGAATTTTTTTTTTAAATCTAATGTAAATGTCAATATACCATGGAATATTTTGGCCTCCATGAAATTTAAAAGATTTAATGAAAATGTTAATATGCCATGGAATTGATTGGCCTGGAGAAAATGTATGCCATGGAGTTCAATTGATAATGAAGATGCATGATGCATAAAAATTTAATGAAAATGTCAATAGTCAATGGAATTGATTGACCTAGAGAAAATGTATACCATGGAGTTCAATTGATAATGAAAATGCCTGATACATAAAAATTTAATGAAAATGTCAACATTCCTTGGAATTCATTGCCTTCAGGAAATAAAGCAACTACAAGAGATAAATATGGAAAAATTGAAAATATAGTTTATGTCCAAAGAATGGTTCCATAGCACATTTTAATTTTGTTCTCCCAAAGGTTCCACCAATACTGAGAGTTGCATAAGAGATTCACTCAAGGATTTTAGAGACGTTTTGGTTATTTTTGTCTCAATTAGATAACATCATCAAAGAAAATAAATTATCTAAAATTTTAATTTTAATTTTAAGTTATAGTGTTTAAGGCACACAATCTTCAAGTTTTCACCATTTCCCAATGACTCTATTAAAAAAACTGACCTGTTAAATCATATATGGTGGAGTTGGAAAATGGATTTAAGTGGTTTTGCTCTCCCACTAAAGTTACAATACTAGAGTTTTTGACTTATTCTTTTGTTCCAATCTTGATAATGTCAAATAAGATTGTGTTATGTCGTATGCATGCTCAAGTAATTCTAGAGATGCTAATTTTAGACATGTTTGATGGTTTCAATATCAAGAACCAAAAACTAGTAATTGTGGTAATGCCAAGAGTGTGAGGGACATCAATGTTTGATTCCACTCTTTGATAGGGCTTCTCAAAAGAAATATTGCCACATGAAGAATATGATAGATATATGATTACTTGCTCTTATTAAAATGCTAAAATCGTCAATGTTAGGATATTCCGACACATAGGAAATAGTTAAGTTCAACTTGGTCTAGTATAGAGTTAGGTATAGAGTTAGGTAAAGTTTGTTTCTTTACCGTTGTACATTTTGTAACTTACAATCCGACGGTCACGATATGTAGTGATCCGATGGTTCATTCTCTCCTCGATATTACCGACACTTAATCTGTGGCTTGACACCCGATTGGTCCATCAATTCTATTCAAAGCGCATGGAGGGTCATTTGTAGGTTCACCGTGCATGAGAGAAGCTTATGTAAATTTTCACTCTTTTATTAATAAATTACATGTAGTAGCCACGTTGGCGCAGGCCATGGACTGTTTTCCTCTCTGAGGATTTTAACCACGTCAAAATACTAGTGTATTGATCTGTGATCTGTTTGTGAGCGGTGTCCTTTTGGTGTTCTGTCTGAGGAACTTACCCTGTAAATTCGTACATGGTATCAGAGCTATTTGAGGGCCGCATCCATTGGTGATCCAAATCTAAAGCCGGTAGAACTGCATGCAGTTTTCGTTTCCTAGATCTACTGTTTCTGACTACTTTCGAGCCGAGAGGACTCCTCTGTTGTGTTCGAAGCATCTGTTCTAGTGAGGAACCCCTTTCGTTTCACGTAAAAAGGTTTCCGGTAGCCCTATCTGCGTCATTTTTAAGATCTGGAGGTATACAGTGTTTATATGCGGTTTACTGTTATTTTCTCTCTAGTTATTTTGGTTTCTGTTTATTTAGCCTTTTTTATTACCGGATCTATACCTTTCATTTCTGCGTATGCTCTTTGCCCTGCAACTCTGCGCGATCTGGGCAAATCAGAAACAGAAAGGATGTTTTTTTTCTCTCATGCGTATGCTCTTTTCCCTACACCTTAGTGTGATCTTGGAAGATGAGAAACATTGAGAAAAATATTTAGTTTCCGGCTAAAGCTAACTTCGAGCCATAAGGTTCGTTTTTCTTTGCATATTCGTGTTGGGTTTTGTGTTTTTGTTTTGTAGGAAAAAAATAGCTTTCTCAAGGCAAGCACGCATTCAAAGCTATTTTAAGAGAGTAGAGGTCTTGGGTTCAAATCTCCATTTTGTGGGGGCGTTTTTTTTCATTCCCGCACATTCGCGCACTTTGCCGGCAACTTCAAATTTTTTTTCAAAAAGCCATAACTTCTTTATCCAGAAGCCTTTTTCAGAGCCGTTTTTTTTAAAACAACCTAATTTTTCGAGATCTATCCACTGGAACACTTACTTTCAGCATCTTTAGCTTCAATTTTTTTTTAAAATGGAAAGTCCATGCCAAGTCATTCTTGACAGCACTAACTACTTCCAATGGGTATCCTACATGGAAGATTTACTTAGAAGTAAAGGTCTCTACAGAATAGCCACGGGCCAAGAGAAAAAACCAAAAGATGAAGACAAGGTTCCAAAATGGGAAAATAGACAAGATCAAGCACGTGGTTTGATAGGAGTGTCTATTTCTCCTGATCTTAGATTCCATATTGCAGAACTTGATACTCCTCATGAAGCATTGGAACAAATCACTAAAGTTTTTGGGATTAAAAATGAAATTAGAGCCCATCAACTTGAAAATGAGTTGCTTACATTGGATCCTAATAATTTTTCTTGCATTGAAGATTTCTTGTGCAAATTCAAGACCTTTAGATATCTCTTGGAAGGTGTTAAGGTTAAGAAAGCAGATAGTAACCTTATTTATTCCATCCTTACTAAGTTGGGTCCAGCCTACTCTGTATTTGTTTCCACCTTCCATTCTACAAGGGAAGCTTTCATTTGTCAAGGAAAAAACTACAAGGCCCTTCCTTTGACTCTTTTTGTGATTCTTTAATAAGAGAACAAGAAAAACTCTTACACCTTGGTCTTCTTAATCTTGGAAACTCTTCCAAGAAAGCGTTAGCCGACCAGCAGCAACCAAATTTAAAGAATCCTAAGAAGTCATATCCTAAAAAGAATGGTCCTAAACCAAACAAGGGTCCTAAGCAAACTCAGTCTCAAAATGAAAGATCATTTCAGCAAAATGATAAGACCAATAAAAACAAATGGAAGAAGACTGATAGACATTGTAACTTTTGTAATCGAGATGGCCACTTAGAATCTAAATGCTTTAAGAAGATGGAAGCCTTGGAAGCCGCAATGAAGAAACATAACATCCATGTGGAGCATTCTTCTACTTCAACTTCAACTTCATCTTCAGGAATGGCACTTTCTGCATGTCGTTGTCAATCATCTCAGTCTGGTTATGCATTAAATGTATCTTCTTCTTCTCATTCTCATGAGTGGCTCATTGATTCTGGAGCCTCTTATCACATGGCCAAAAACAAAGCCATGTTTTCTTCTTTACATGATTGTAACACCAAAAATATATATGTTGGTGATGATAGATCTCTTAATGTTTTAGGGACTGGAACTGTTCATCTAGACAATGGTCAGTTTAATGATGTATTATGTGTTCCCACCTTATCCAGCAACCTTCTATCTGTATATCAGATAACTCATTCAGGTGAAGGTAAAATTGTTGAATTTTCACCTCATGATGTTGTAATCAAGGATCTAAGAGATCCTAAACAGATTCTAGCTACTGGTATTGCTGATGATTCCACAAGGTTGTATAAGTTTCACAACTTTGGTTCATCAAATTTTCCCTCAGTATTTGTTGCTCATAATGATGAAGTGAGCAAACTTTGGCATGAGCGATTTGGTCACTTAAACTATCGCTCCCTTCGGCATCTATGTAAAGAAAATATGGTGACAGGTCTTCCTATGGTATCTTCCAGAGATGGTGTTTGTTCCGGATGTGTACTCGGAAAACATCATCGGGACAGTTTTGAAAAACGTGCCTCTTGGCACGCCTCAGCCCCTTTACAGCTTGTGCACAGTGATTTATGTGGTCCACTTCCTGTTTCTTCATTCTCTGGCTGCAAGTATTTCTTAACTTTCATTGATGATTTCTCCAAACGCACTTGGGTATACATCTTAAAACTCAAGAGCGAAGTATTTAACACATTTTTGGCCTTCAAAGCCTTTGTTGAAAAACAATCTGGACATCAAATTCTTAAGCTAAGAACTGATAATGGTGGAGAATATGTTAAAAACACATTCATCAACTTTTGCACCGAAAATGGAATTCAAATGCAACATACTGTTCCATACACTCCACAACAAAATGGTGTAGCTGAAAGGAAAAATCGCACCTTAAAGGAAATGGCTAATTGTATGCTGCAATCTAAAGGACTCAGTCTTAGTTTTTGGGCCGAAGCAATTAATTGTGCAAATTATATAATAAATCGCACTCCTACTAAGGTTCTAAAGAATATCACTCCAGAAGAAGCTTGGAGTTCCATTAAACCAGATGTAAGTCACTTTCGTATTTTTGGAAGTGAAGCATGGGCCCATATTCCAGATGAAAAGCATAAAGCTTTAGAACCTAAGAGTGAGAAATGTACTTTTGTTGGATATTCTGAAGATGTAAAAGGTTATAGACTTATTCCATTTAAGTCCAAAAATGTTATCATTAGAAGAGATGTAAAATTTGATGAAAATAAATCGGCCTGCGAGCCTAGTCCGGCGGATGTGCCACCTCTTCCTATCTCTTCTACTTTTGAAAACATTTCTTCTTCAGATGATGAAAGTGAGGATGATAATCCTCCACCACCTTCTCAGGATCCTCAACTTCCAAGATGGGTCCGTGCTACTCGGGATGCAGCAGGTGATCTTGCCGGTGATCCTACAGATCAGCGACGTACACGTTCTCAGTTTGAAAGAGCCTCTTCTTTACTGGCTCAAGCTCCAGTAAATCATGATCCTGACACTTTTGCAGAAGCTTCAGGCCATCCACATTGGGAAGCAGCTATGAATGAAGAATATCATTCATTGTTGGCAAATGATACATGGGATCTTGTTCCTCTACCAAAGGGACGCAAACTTGTTAGATGTAAATGGGTTTACAGAACCAAGTATGGACCAGATGGGAAAGTTGATAAACATAAAGCTCGTCTTGTTGCTAAGGGCTTTTCACAGGTTGAAGGCATTGACTACACTGAAACCTTCTCCCCTGTTGCCAAAATGAACTCTATCCGCCTTGTTCTTTCCCTTGCTGCCTCTTTAAAATGGGAAGTCCATCAGATGGATGTTAAATCTGCCTTCTTGCATGGGGACTTGCATGAAGAAATCTATATGGAACAACCCATTGGCTTCATCCAAACAGACTCCAGCCTTGTATGTCGACTTAAGAAATCTCTTTATGGTCTCAAGCAAGCTCCTCGGGCTTGGTATGCCAAAATGGATAGCTTTCTTTTAGAATCTTGCTTTTCTAGGTGTTATTCTGACAATACTGTCTACACCAAGAAAGTGGGCAACTCTCTTATCATCCTTGTTCTTTATGTTGATGATCTTATTCTTACTGGTAGTGATCCCAACCTTATAAACCATGTGAAGTCCAGCCTAAAAAGAAATTTGAAATGACAGACTTAGGACACTTACACTATTTTCTCGGTCTTCAAGTCTTGCAATCCAAGGAGGGTATTTCCTTTTCCCAGTCCAAGTATGCTTGTGATATTCTTCGTCATTTTAACATGGAAGATTGTAAGCCAGCTCCTTCTCCCTTTCAGTCTGGAGTCAAACTTTCAGTCTCTTGTACTTCTCCTGAAGTTGATGCTACCTTATACCGTCAACTTGTAGAAAAACTCTTGTATTTAACCCATACTCGTCCTGACCTTTCCTTTGCTGTTGGCCTTGTTGTTCGTTTTATGCAAAACCCCCGTGAAAGTCATTGGAAAGCAGCTAAAAGAATACTTCGTTATGTTCGAGGTACAGTACAGTTTGGGATTCATTACAGTGCCAAAGCAGCTCCTCTATTAGTTGATTTCACTGATTCTGATTGGGCTGGTGACCCTGATGATCGGAAGTCTACTGCCGGTTATGTCTTCACTCTTGGTTCAGGACCTATTACATGGGCTTGTAAGAAACAGGCTGCCATTTTCTCTTTCGTCAGCAGAAGCAGAGTATCGTGGTGCCATGGAGCTAGTAAGGAAGCCTTGTGGCTTCGTCAGATTCTATCAGAATTGGGCTTTGAGCAGCAGCATCCGACTACACTTTGGTGTGATAATCAAAGTGCCATTCAGCTTTGCAAAGATCCAGTTCAGCATCAGCGCAGCAAACACATTGAACTTCACATGCACTTCATCAGAACGCTCATTCATGACCATGTTCTTGAAGTGCAATATTGTTCAACAGATGATCAGGTTGCAGACATCTTCACAAAGGCTCTCACAGAGGCGAAGTTCATTAAACTTCGATATATGCTTGGAGTTCAGGAAGTTGTCACTAAGGGGGGATAGGCTCTAGTGCCTCCTTCCT
>APFE030157325.1:197432-334448 GCA_000404065.3 Pinus taeda
ACATGGAAGATTTACTTAGAAGTAAAGGTCTCTACAGAATAGCCACGGGCCAAGAGAAGAAACCAAAAGATGAAGACAGGGTTGATAAATGGGAAAATAGACAAGATCAAGCACGTGGTTTGATAGGGATGTCTATTTCTCCTGATCTTAGATTCCATATTGCAGACCTTGAGACTCCTCATGAAGCATTGGAACAAATCGCTAAAGTTTTTGGGATTAAAAAATGAAATTAGATCCCATCAACTTGAAAATGAGTTGCTTACATTGGATCCTAATAATTTTTCTTGCATTGAAGGTTTCTTGTCCAAATTCAAGACCCTTAGATATCTATTGGAAGGTGTTAAGATTAAGAAAGAAGATAGTAACCTTATTTATTCCATCCTTACTAAGTTGGGACCAGCCTACTCTGTATTTGTTTCCACCTTCCATTCTACAAGGAAGCTTTCATTTGTCAAGGAAAAGACTACAAGGCCCCTTCCTTTGACTCTTTTTGTGATTCTTTAATAAGAGAACAAGAAAAACTCTTACACCTTGGTCTTCTTAATCTTGGAAACTATTCCAAGAAAGCATTAGCCGCCCAGCAGCAACCAAATTTAAAGAATCCTAAGAAGTCATATCCTAAAAAGAATGGTCCTAAACCAAACAAGGGTCCTAAGCAAACTCAGTCTCAAAATGAAAGATCATTTCAGCAAAATGATAAGAACAATAAAAACAAATGGAAGAAGACTGATAGACATTGTAACTTTTGTAATCGAGATGGCCACTTAGAATCTAAATGCTTTAAGAAGATGGAAGCCTTGGATGCCGCAATGAAGAAACATAACATCCATGTGGAGCATTCTTCTACTTCAACTTCAACTTCATCTTCAGGAATGGCACTTTCTGCATGTCGTTGTCAATCATCTCAGTCTGGTTATGCATTAAATGTATCTTCTTCTTCTCATTCTCATGATGGCTCATTGATTCTGGAGCCTCTTATCACATGGCCAAAAACAAAGCCATGTTTTCTTCTTTACATGATTGTAACACCAAAAATATATATGTTGGTGATGATAGATCTCTTAATGGTGTAGGGACTGGAACTGTTCATCTAGACAATGGTCAGTTTAATGATGTATTATGTGTTCCAACCTTATCCAGCAACCTTCTATCTGTATATCAGATAACTCATTCAGGTGGAGGTAAAATTGTTGAATTTTCACCTCATGATGTTGTAATCAAGGATCTAAGAGATCCTAAACAGATTCTAGCTACTGGTATTGCTGATGATTCCACAAGGTTGTATAAGTTTCACAACTTTGGGTCATCAAATCTTCCCTCAGTATTTGTTGCTCATAATGATGAAGTGAGCAAACTTTGCCATGAGCGATTTGGTCACTTAAACTATCGCTCCCTTCAGCATCTATGTAAAGAAAATATGGTGACAGGTCTTCCTATGGTATCTTGCAGAGATGGTGTTTGTTCCGGATGTGTACTCGGAAAACATCATCGGGACAGTTTTGAAAAACGTGCCTCTTGGCACGCCTCAGCCCCTTTACAGCTTGTGCACAGTGATTTATGTGGTCCACTTCCTATTGCTTCATTCTCTGGCTGCAAGTATTTCTTAACTTTCATTGATGATTTCTCCAGACGCACTTGGGTATACTTCTTAAAACTCAAGAGCGAAGTATTTAACACATTTTTGGCCTTCAAAGCCTTTGTTGAAAAACAATCTGGACATCAAATTCTTAAGCTAAGAACTGATAATGGTGGAGAATATGTTAAAAACACATTCATCAACTTTTGCACCGAAAATGGAATTCAAATGCAACATACTGTTCCATACACTCCACAACAAAATGGTGTAGCTGAAAGGAAAAAATCGCACCTTAAAGGAAATGGCTAATTGTATGCTGCAATCTAAAGGACTCAGTCTTAGTTTTTGGGCCGAAGCAATTAATTGTGAAAATTATATAATAAATCGCACTCCTACTAAGGTTCTAAAGAATATCACTGCAGAAGAAGCTTGGAGTTCCATTAAACCAGATGTAAGTCACTTTCGTATTTTTGGAAGTGAAGCATGGGCCCATATTCCAGATGAAAAGCATAAAGCTTTAGAACCTAAGAGTGAGAAATGTACTTTTGTTGGATATTCTGAAGATGTAAAAGGTTATAGACATATTCCATTTAAGTCCAAAAATGTTATCATTAGAAGAGATGTAAAATTTGATGAAAATAAATCGGCCTGCGAGCCTAGTCCGGCGGATGTGCCACCTCTTCCTATCTCTTCTACTTTTGAAAACATTTCTTCTTCAGATGATGAAAGTGAGGATGATAATCCTCCACCACCTTCTCAGGATCCTCAACTTCCAAGATGGGTCCGTGCTACTCGGGATGCAGCAGGTGATCTTGCCGGTGATCCTACAGATCAGCGACGTACACGTTCTCAGTTTGAAAGAGCCTCTTCTTTACTGGCTCAAGCTCCAGTAAATCATGATCCTGACACTTTTGCAGAAGCTTCAGGCCATCCACATTGGGAAGTAGCTATGAATGAAGAATATCATTCATTGTTGGCAAATGATACATGGGATCTTGTTCCTCTACCAAAGGGACGCAAACTTGTTAGATGTAAATGGGTTTACAGAACCAGGTATGGACCAGATGGGAAAGTTGATAAACATAAAGCTCGTCTTGTTGCTAAGGGATTTTCACAGGTTGAAGGCATTGACTACACTGAAACCTTCTCCCCTGTTGCCAAAATGAACTCTATCCGCTTTGTTCTTTCCCTTGCTGCCTCTTTAAAATGGGAAGTCCATCAGATGGATGTTAAATCTGCCTTCTTGCATGGGGACTTGCATGAAGAAATCTATATGGAACAACCAATTGGCTTCATCCAAACAGACTCCAGCCTTGTATGTCGACTTAAGAAATCTCTTTATGGTCTCAAGCAAGCTCCTCGGGCTTGGTATGCCAAAATGGATAGCTTTCTTTTAGAATCTGGCTTTTCTAGGTGTTATTCTGACAATACTGTCTACACCAAGAAAGTGGGCAACTCTCTTATCATCCTTGTTCTTTATGTTGATGATCTTATTCTTACTGGTAGTGATCCCAACCTTATAAACCATGTGAAGTCCAGCCTTAAAAAGAAATTTGAAATGACAGACTTAGGACACTTACACTATTTTCTCGGTCTTCAAGTCTTGCAATCCAAGGAGGGTATTTCCTTTTCCCAGTCCAAGTATGCTTGTGATATTCTTCGTCATTTTAACATGGAAGAATGTAAGCCAGCCCCTTCTCCCTTTCAGTCTGGAGTCAAACTTTCAGTCTCTTGTACTTCTCCTGAAGTTGATGCTACCGTATACCGTCAACTTGTAGGAAAACTCTTGTATTTAACCCATACTCGTCCTGACCTTTCCTTTGCTGTTGGCCTTGTTGCTCGTTTTATGCAAAACCCCCGTGAAAGTCATTGGAAAGCAGCTAAAAGAATACTTCGTTATGTTCGAGGTACAGTACAGCTTGGGATTCATTACAATGCCAAAGCAGCTCCTCTATTAGTTGGTTTCACTGATTCTGATTGGGCTGGTGACCCTGATGATCGGAAGTCTACTGCCGGTTATGTCTTCACTCTTGGTTCAGGACCTAGTACATGGGCTTGTAAGAAACAGGCTGCCATTTTCTCTTTCGTCAGCAGAAGCAGAGTATCGTGGTGCCATGGAGCTAGTAAGGAAGCCTTGTGGCTTCGTCAGATTCTATCAGAATTGGGCTTTGAGCAGCATCATCCGACTACACTTTGGTGTGATAATCAAAGTGCCATTCAGCTTTGCAAAGATCCAGTTCAGCATCAGCGCAGCAAACACATTGAACTACACATGCACTTCATCAGAAAGCTCATTCATGACCATGTTCTTGAAGTGCAATATTGTTCAACAGATGATCAGGCTGCCGACATCTTCACAAAGGATCTCACAGAGGTGAAGTTCACTAAACTTCGATATATGCTTGGAGTTCAGGAAGTTGTCACTAAGGGGGGATAGGCTCTAGTGCCTCCTTCCTTCTCCTATTGTGGCATATTTGTAAATCCTTCAATCCTATCCCAAGTTGTTCTTAAGGGGGGATGTTAGGATATTCCGACACATAGGAATAGTTAAGTATAACTTGGTCTAGTATAGAGTTAGGTAAAGTTTGTTTCTTTACTTTGTACATTTGTAACTTACAATCTGACGGTCACGTATGTAGTGATCCGACGGTTCATTCTCTCCTCGGTATTACCGACACTTGATCCGTGGCTTGACACCCGATTGGTCCATGAATTCTATTTAAAGCGCATGGAGGGTCATTTGTAGGTTCACCGTGGATGAGAGAAGCTTATGTAAATTTTCATTCTTTTATTAATAAATTGCCTGTAGTAGCCACGTTGGCGCAGGCCATGGACTATTTCCCTCTCTGATGGTTTTAACCGCGTCAAAATACTAGTGTATTGATCTGTGATCTGTTTGTGAGCGGTGTCCTTTTGGTGTTCTGTCTGAGGAACTTACCCTGTAAATTCCTACAGTCAAGTAGGCCAATTGAAGCTAGCTGTTGAAAACTTGGATATGACTTGGGCATGTGACTATATGATATGAAATCTTCATAAATTGTCATCCTACGTATATTGATAGCTGGTGTTCTTTGCGCTTTAATTTGTTAAATTCATTCATTTGATTAAGCTTGAATTTTTCTCAAAGTAGTCTTGTGGATTGACAAAATTTCAAAATGTTTCTTTCCGCACCCAATCCCATCTCCCAGTGTAACTGTGAGTCTAATCTCTGTTTGATTTTTGAGTTATTCCTCTCAAAGCTATGAGCTCCATTTATATTTTCTTTCTCTGATTCTGGCAAACCATATTTCCATTTATATTCAATATACATGATTCTTCATGTGTCTTATCATGCAGATCCAGAGTTAGTGAATATTTTTTTGGAAAGATTTTGTTAGCGAGGGTTAATAAAATTTGTTTTATTTATATTGTATATTAAAAGAAATCAAATTTTCTAACTTTAAAATCCAATAATGAAAACAAATGGCAGGGAACGCTAGCTATGCAGCCTACACGGCCTTCTTATATTACCTTAGAAGTAGATTTGGGTGTGGCTCCAATATTATGCATATTAATGAAGCTGGAAGCATAAAAGGTTTACTAAAATTACAGGTATATGGAGATACATCGGTTGCAATCAATTGGATAAATAGGATATTTATAATTTGTAACCTGTGTCTTCTTCCTGTCTTGAAGAAGGGTAAAATAATTAAGGCATACTTTGCATGATCCTTCCATCATGCCTTTAGAGAGTTAAATGTTGTACTATATCCTAACATAGGAGATAAAATAGTAGTGAAAGCGAGCCTGTTTCACAGGAAGCCCAATGACGTCATACTGAACTGAATCTGGATAAAGGAGTCAGTAATGGTGTAAACATTAGTGGGGGAAATGGCTGAACACATGTTGTAAATATAGTTAGATTGTTAGGGAGAGCTGAAGCCAAAGAACAACAACAATGTTGATAGAGAATATAGATATTGGGAAAAGGTTTTTTCAATGATCAAAAGTCCAAAATCTTGTATCTCCATCTGCCAGGGCGCTATCATAGATGCATCTCTGATATGCTAAGTGACTTGTGGAACCAACGCTTGTTAGATGCCATTACGCATCTTGTAGTGCAACTATTCTGATAGAAAATTTATGTGTATTTTTATTTCCTTCTTTTGAAGGTATAGATCATGCTCAAACAGAAGCTCAGGATAGAGAAATATTTATAGATGAATGAATTAGTAATTAAGATTTGCACCTTTTTTTTTGTTTCTGCGACTTGATAACATGAGGAATATTTTGAGAATTAGGAATAATATGTTATCATTTTATGTGAATATTGTATTATTTTATGAGTTCCCTATTTTTGGACCATTATAAACTAAATATGATCTAGATACCATTCTAGAGTAGTCTTTCCTGGAGGCTGAATAAAAGAAAATGTAAAATGTATGATTTATTTAATGATAAGATTTTGTTTTTCAGAGGGGAAAATACAATTTATGTCCAAAGAATGGTTCCATAATGCCTTTTAATTCTGTTCTCCCAAAGGTTCCACCAATATTGAGAGTTGCAAAGGAAATTTAGTTAAGGATTTCAGAGATGTTTTCGTTATTTTTGTCTCAATTAGATACCATCATCAGAAAAGTGTCACCAAAGAAAATAAATTATCTGAAATTTAAATTTAAATTTTAAGTTAAAGTGCTTAAGGCTTACAGTCTTCAAGTGTTTTTCATTGCCCAATGATTATGTTAAATAAACCGACCTGCTAAATCATAAACGATGGCACTGGAAACAGGATTTAAGTGGTATTGCTCTCACACTAAACTTACAATACTAGATTTTTTCACTTATCCTTTTCTTCCATTCTTGATAATGTCAAATAATATTTTGCTATGCTGTATGCATGCTCGAGTTATTCCAGAGATGCTGATTTTCAACATGCTTGATGGTTTTAATATCAAGAACCAGAAACTAGTAACTGTGGCAATGACAAGAGTGTGAGAAAAATCAATGTTTGATTCCACTCCTTGATATGGTTTCTCAAGAGGAATATTTCCACATGAAGAATATGATAGATAAATGATTACCTTGCTATTATTAAAATACTAAAATTGTCAAATATGCCAATCGAAGATAGCTATGGAAAACTTGGATATGACTTGGGAATGTGACTATATGATATCAAATCTTCATAAATTGTTGTCCTACATATATTAATAGCTAAGTTTCTTTGTGCCTGAGTTTTTTAAATTCATTATTTTGATTAAGCTTTCATTTTGGAGGGTTTAAATTGATTCTCAGGAAGATGAAGCATAGAAAAATTAATAAAAAATTACCCTTGAACCAGAATAAGATTTAACTAATAATTTGTGATCATTTTCTGGAGTAGCCATAAAGGGTTTGGATTAGTTATTTGTATTTTTTGTGTCATTTCTTGTTGGTCATATGATTTGGGTTTGAAGAGACCTCAATTACAAATCATCAACTAACCCATATTGATTTTATGTAGAAATCCTTGCATCATTTTTTCATATCATTTGTGTTCTGTAGAAGTTTAAAAGTTCGTCCTGGAAGGTCCACTCTCCCTATTTGTTGTGACCCTCGAAGGACTCTTTCTCACATAGGCTGTAAGCATTCTAGACTATATTCGTGATTGCTGAAGGCTGAGTGTTATAGAAATATTTGGGCACTTCAACCACAATATTATATGTTGATAAACTTGGCTCATCAACCCCTAAACGAGTTGTTTCATACCCCAAAAGAATAGGGTCATCTTATTACATCATTCCGCAAAAGTTCCACCTAAGAAACCATCTAGAAATGACCTAAACCTAACCATATTGACTGCTACACTCGCTACGTGCGATGCATACTGAGTGTTACACTACTCAGGTGCGATGCATATTGATTAGGCCTTCTATAGGGTGTGATGGGTGAGGATGGACAAATGTTCGAGACAGTTTGCTAGGTGGTTGCTCATGGAATCTTCTGGAACCTTCTCCTATGACACTTGCCTCTCTGAGTTCGCCCAGGGATGAGTAAAAGATCCAAGAAATATCCAAATGGAACCAATTGTAACAAGTGGAATGACACTAATCAAAACCCCAGAGATGACTCACACCCTTGCACACATCTATAAATGGATCCCTCATCTAAGAGATCCAGAGGTTGGAATTTGTGAATGGCAAGGAAGTGTTGATAGTTTGTAATTGAGGAAAGGAGAATTGTATTGTTGGTGTCATCTTGCTATTTCATGAGGTGAAGAGGGATTAATGTTGGATCAAAAAACTAGATTGTAATTCTCCCTTCTATTTAATAAAGTTCTTCAAGTTTTCTTCCATATGATTGTGCAATTGTGAATGCTATCATTTGTAAATGCTATTGTATGTTCACTATATATCTGATTCTGTAATGTTTATGTTATAATATATCAAGATGCTTTGATGGTTCTTGTTACTGTGTTTCTACAGGTACTCTCCAAGCAGGTTAAGTATGGGAGGAGTTGCAATCTCTGTCAAGGGGGAGAAATATCAAGAAAGGGACTAAGTGGAGGTTCCAAGTTGGTTCCATTTTCTTTGTCTTATCTATTATACATAGAGGAAATTGTTGAATTACTTTAAACTATTGTTTCTAGGGTAGCTACGAAACCTAGAGAGCTAGTCGATAGAAAAGACACTAGTTTTCCCAAAAACAAATTGGCGACTCCGCAGGGGATGAATATTGTTTGTTTGTTGTTATTGTTTGTTTTATAAACTATAGACAAAGCCTGTAGTTAGCTAGGTAGCCTTCGAACTGCTCTTGCTCTGCAATTTCATAGTAGATGAATGCTGCTTCAGTCAATCTCTGGTTTAGTTTAAGAATTAAACATTTGACTTACAAGCATTCTAGATCCCCTTTTGGTAGCTTAGTAACCTCTCAATTCATTCCCCTATACTTTGCTCTTTACTGTCCATCATAGATCAGCTTAACTCACTGAAAACAGCTGCACATCTGAGTCAAAACCCTTTTTAGTTGCGCTCCCTGGCCCATCGCACTCACTGTAAACCAATATGCATTGCACCTCTCGAGTGTGTAAAGTGTGATGCATCCCTGTTTTTGTGAAGCCCAGGTGCGATGACTGACTGAACCTATTTCCATTCTAGAAATTTGGGGTTTTTGTCCTTGTTTTCAGTCTTGATTAATTATTTTTCTGCTCATTAACAATACTTCCTTACTGAAGCCTGCTTGCATCACATAGATCAGCCTCCATAGATTAGGATTGGTAAACTTTTTTTTGTATTTGTCCATCATTTAGAATCCTTTGTCAAAATGTTGCGTAAATCAATCTGTTGCTTTGGTACAAAAAAGTGTCGTAACTAGCGTTTTGTGTCATAAAGTGAAGTGTCATGGATTCTTCCTTCCCTGGATAGTCGATTGAAGTTTTTATCATGAATTTGATTTGATTTGTTTTTATTCAAAGTGTCAAAATCATTTTTTATTCAAAATTGAAAAGTGTCGTTTAGTCTTCCTTTCTCTTTTGAAAAAGAAAATTGTCGAAAATGTCGCTTTGAGTAAAATATTTAAGATCTTTGCTATATTCAATTTTCCTTTTTGGCATTTTTCAAATTAAGGGGAAGGAAAACAAATACATACATTTGCATTTGCATTTAGTTTGTGTGCGAAAAATGATTTAGGAAAACGCACTAGTGTGTGCTCTTTGCTCTTTGTTTGAAAGAATTGTAATCTTCTTTCCCTAGTAGATAGGATTTTCATTGCTCAAAATAAACAAAGATTTTTTATCATTGTAGATTGCATTTTAGGAGTCTCAAATCAACATCATGTGGTGAACCATTGAAAGGTAAACTTTAAACAAGTTCAGATCTAAAATAAATTTCAATGAACCTAGCAATTCTTTGGAACTTAACATAACACATCTAGAGGTCTAGGCTAGAGACGTGTTCCAGTGTCGTAAAAATTAGTAATTATCGTTTTCATCGAAGGTTGGGTGATTCCACCTCCTTGATACGAAAAGTGCTAGCATGGACTTGTGCTCCCTGTACCATCGCGTATATATTGGGAGACCACAGTAGGCTTATATCCTTTATCCATAGGAAGTCGAGTCTACCGTCTTATTGATCGCAATGCACTGAACACGTCATTCAGGAAGATTGACTATCGTACATAAGTCCTTGGTAATTTCTCTTTAATTTATTGCCAAGGTGTATTTTGCAGTTTCGTGATTGGTTTGGTAATCCCTTTGTCTAGATTTTCCGGAGTAGTCACTTTCATTCCTTTTCGACTCTTTAAAAGAAAATGTCTATCTAAGCACTTGTCACTTTAGTTTCATTAAAAATCGAAGGGGACTATAGTCATATTTAGCTTTTTCTCGACTCTTAAAAATTGAAGAAGAAAAGTTATGTCAAAGTGTCTCTAAAATTAATTGAATTTGGAATAACATCATTTTTCCCCTTAACTTTGAGTTAGTCATGTAATCCACAATCGTGGAAGAAAGTCAATCAAAACCCTGTCATTTACGGTGACTAGCGAGTCAACCATCTTTGACTCCGGAAGCGAAGTCAATTCAGGCAAAACAGTCTTGTTTAACTGAGTCCAATTCATCTGGTTTATTTGAAACTTTTGTTTCAACATCGTCAGAGACTACAGTTACTCCGATAATTTCTAGTACATCTGCCTTTAGAAAATAATTTTTGTAGTTACGAGCCGCAGTTACAAGAGGACATTAGAACTAATCCTAGTGTAATGGTAGAAAATTATATACCTGAAAAAACTCCATCTAGAGTTGATCCAGAACCCATCTCAGTTCAAACCGAGGATACATTTGAACCAGTAGTTGTTCAAGAACCTCCCTTTGAGACTAAAGGTCACTTACATAAACATCTGGAAGCTAAGTTTCAGAATTCAGTAGGTGTAACCCCTCCAGTATCTGTCACTGCGGAAGCTATGCTTTCTTCGGGTCCAAAAATATTTTACAGACTTGATGGTCTACCTCTTCCACCTAGTTTGATTATTATAGAGGAGATAGTAGAGGATCCTCCATCTAGTACCCCATTGCATTTTCGAACTCAGATTCATTTGTATCCTTCTACTCCTTAGTTTAGTTCTTTTAATGATTCTTCATCGCAAGTTCCCGTCGAATCATTAGGAAATCTTTTGGATAGACTAAACATGTCTGAGAAACCATCAACATCTAGGAGTGTGTCATCTGATATAGCTACAACCAAAGTTCCTGCTGCCATTCCTACAATGTTTGCTAGTATACCATATGTTTCGGCTAGTTATCAATCACTAGTTGGAGTCCACTCAAGGGCTGGGTCAATAACATGGTTTTCTCCTATTTATTCATCCGGAGTCCCATATGGTATTTCTTATGTTGAACTAAGAAATTTGATCCTACAAGTCAGTATCAATTTGGGCAGACCAGTATTCAAACACCGATATATCGTTTAAACACTGGACTACCACCATATGGAGGGCAGTATGCTTTTTCATTATTCCCTCCTGGGGAACAACCATATGATTGTTTACAACAAAATTCAGGTCAAACTAGAATTACATCCAGTGGTTGGGTACCAATATTGCCACAACAACCAAGGGTTATATACTCAATGCAACCGATCCAGCCTGTGTCAAATATTCCCACTACACATGCTATTATGACTGTGTCACAAGTACAAACACTGCCTATTGTGTCTCAAGCTCAAGTATCTCAGGTTTGGATACAACAACCACTTGTCTCTACGACTCAATTACAACCTCAGGTTAGTGCTTCCTTATCTAGAACGACTCAGGCACAAACAGGTATTGTCGATCCACATCTTGGTCAATCATCCAGTATTGGGCAACAGCAAATGGTCCAGCAATCGTGGCTGGTACAATACCAACAACCATAGTTCTAGCAAACCCAACCTCATTTTTGGCTTGGTTTATAAGCTCAAACTGGATTTGGTCAATATCAAGCCTACTGAGGACCTGAGCAACAAGGTTTTGTAGGTAATGGACAACCGCATTTTCAAAATGGTTATCAACAACCACACTATACTGGTTATGTCTAAGAACCCTATCAAAGTTACCAACATCAGATACATTATGTTGGTATCCGAAGACCTACTGCTCAGGTGATTCCACCTTATCTTGGGTATGCTTCACCTAACATGAATCAATAGTTTCCTTTTGTAGCAACTCTAGAATTACCAGATTTGAACCAGCTGACGAATGATCCGATTTCATAAGACCGTTGGTGGCCAATGATTCCTCATAAACTTCCCTCTGATATTCCTAAATTTAATGGAAATCCAAGTGAAGATCCATCGAATCACGTGATGAATTTTCATTTTTGGTGCTCATCTAACACCCTAACTGATGATTCGATTAGACTTCGCCCTTTTTAAAGAATGCTCACTAGTCCAGCAACAAAATGGCATATTGAACTGCCAGTGCTTCGTTTGATAACATCAGCACCCTTGCCACTACTTTTCTAACCCACTTTCAGTTACCCATCAGGTACAAAATGGGAACAGAACTCCTTACCAAGTTTAAATAGACCATAGCCACTCACATATTTGATCATATTCATGAGTGGTAGCATCATCATCGAATGGTAAAGACGTATGTTCCTGATCAGCTATTAGTTGAGTAGTTTATTAATTACTTATTACCATATAGTGCTGAGGACATGGCGAAATGAGGAGTTGTCACTGAAGAACAAGTCATTGCTCATGCCCAATATTTAGAATTGATATATACCCAGTTAGGAACACTCTACGACAAAATTCCTGACACTCCTAGACCAGAATTTTCCATTCCCCATCCTCCTAAATCAAATAGGGAATCTCATACCGGTGACGGCATGATCGGTGCCTCAAGCACGCAAACCGCAAAGACTCCATCTGGTAAAGCTCTTGCTATTTCTAGTCAGAATGCAAATGACTAACCTCTTGCCTAGGAGATTAATGTCATGTCATCTGACAATGACAAGAATCCAAGGCAACCAAGGGGCAAGAAGAAAGGGAAAAATAATAAGAAGAAACAGGAGAACTCTCCTTCTTCCTCTCCACTTGGTGAAACTAGTGATACTAAAAACCAAGTGGCTGAGAAGAAGAAGAAGAAACCAGCCACACAAGGGGGCAAACATGTATCATCCAACAAAAATCCACACACTACACCTTCCAAACCCAAATCTCCATGTGTCATTTGCAAAGGAAACCACTATCATCGAGATTGTCCTTGCATCCCGCAGATATTGAGAGATTGGTCTCCCCGCTTGCACAATTTGGTGTCTTCAACCTCTGTCGATCATGTTGAGAGTACACCATCAGGTAGTGAAAATGAAGTCAAGGAAAAAAAGGAAAATCTAGATCTCCTTGTAAGTTGTGTGAAGCCAATCATGCCCTTCACCATTGCCCTTTTCTGGATGAAGCTAAAAGAGTCTTGGATAACTATCTTGCTTCACCGTGGGGACTTCCGCCTGGATACAAGAAACTCTTGCCAAGTCCATCACTAGTTGAAAATCTGACTGACATACCTCTGTTTTCAACTGAAGTGCTTATCATTGAAGATAAACCCTCTGAGCCCACATCAGACCAAATTCAATAGGTCCAGACAGAAGTCGACCCAGTCTTTTCCTCGGAAGGTCCACCTTCAGATGATATAGTCTACAAAGAGAACGAGAACAACACCATTCAAATTCTTTTTGTTAACACAGAGTCTGATGAACATGGGGGCAATCTACCCATTCCTTTAACATAGGAGGGAAGTTCCCCATTTCAAGAGATTCATCCGGCCGTTTATTCGGTCCCTCCTCCAAGCAATCTAGTTGTTTCCTTTGATTGGAATCTATTAGCAGGACCCCGCCTTCCATATAATGTACCATTCCAAATCATAGTACAAGCTTACAGAATGATCATGGTTGGCACTATCATAGATGAAGGGGCTTTCGTGAGTATCCTTTCCTCAACTACTTGGAAAGCGCTTGGTTTGCCATTGGTTTTGCCTAAGATTCGAAATTTTTCAGGCTTCAATAAAGGAACTAGTCAACCGTTAGGGGTCCTTCCAAATTTTCCTATAACTCTGAGAAGGAAAACCATTCATTTGAATGTGATGGTAGTACAAGGGCCACTAGATTACAATCTACTCCTTGGGAATGACTACATTTACAGCATGCGAACTATTGTTTCCTCACTCTTCCGGGTGATGTGTTTCTCGTATGAAGGAAAAATGGTACAACTTGTTGACTAGATTTCATTTCCCAGTTCAAACATGACTATGAGTCAAACACAATCACTAAATGGTCTCTTTGCACAAGGAATGTCTGTTCAATCTCCAGTTCATCCACCTAATTACCGTGAGTGATTCGGTGAATGTAACGAAACTTAGGGGGCATGCACACTAGTCTGCTTCGGCAGGAGAACCCAGATGAAAAGATATATTTCCTCATAGGATATATGACTAGTCTAACACACCTTTTCCATTTAGGATATGGGATTAGTCTGGAAAAGGATCTGCTCATCGTAAGTTATATGATTGGTCCAAAACACCCATCCGTGTAGGATATGGGATCAGTCCGAAAGAGGATCTCCTCAAAGGCTATGTGATTGGAAGTGCTGACCCATACCATTCACCTTTGTCTATTTCAATGGACAAAGCCAAGGAATATTTTTTTCTTCTCTGCAGATGAAACAACCTTGCTTAAATGTAAGGACTTCCATATGGTAACTTGGAAACTCTACTTTTCTTTATACCTGGGGGCATGCAAACCTTTTTTATGCAAGAGAAAAGCGACCAGCGTAACTGTAACCCCATAGTATTTTAGTCTAACTTTTAGTTCAAACTGCTTAGGGTAGGTGATTGGTCTGATCCACCATTCACCTTTGTCGGCAGCCCCAACATAGTAAAGGAAATGTTTTGTAGGAAACTATCCTACCTAAACTCAGTAGCTCATTAACTCTTAGTATCGTAGTTGGTCGTTTCTAGCCTGCATACAAAGAGGCAACTGAGCAAAGTTTTGCATGGGGCAAGCTCATTAAAAAGTGAACCAACAATGTTTCTACAAAGTTCAAGTTCGTTAAAAAATCAACCTAGCACTGAGCAAATGTTGGCAGAAGGTTCAGGCTCATTAAAAAATAAACTCACCACTGAGCACATGTTGGCACAAGGTTCAAGCTCATTAAAAAATAAACCAGCCTTTTGGTAAATAACCTTTGTGATTGCATTGCTATCAGCCCTTTGAGCCTTGGTCGTGTTCTTACCATCACCTCCACTCTTTTAGCTGATCATATGCCTCCACTTGATCTTTTACCCTTTTGAGGAACAACTGCGACGAGTGATTCTACTAGCCATCCTCGTTACACTGCCATGTCTGAGAAGTTCCAAACTTACCTGGAACCAGTTGCTACCTGAATACATCACTCGTTCTTAAAAAACAAGTTTATTTTAAGCTCTTTTTAGACTCGTAAAATACAAAAAGATTGCTGAGTTACTGGCCTTTCTAGCTCGTTAAAGTGAAGGGAAGTGCATTCCATCCTCTATATTTTAATCTTTCTAGACTTGAGGGATCATTACACAAAAATATCAAGCGCTTGTCTTGTTTGGCTCACTAAAGCTATTGAAAATTCATGCCTTTTGTATTATTTTATACTTTTTTAGAATTAAGGGATTATACCACAAAAAAGGACTACTAGAGTTTCCTTTTCGTCTCTTTTGAAACTCTCTAAATATGAAAAGGACCGAGTTGTCTTTACGTTAAACTTGTTAAAACAATAGCAAAAAACTTGTCTACCTAGACAAGAGCGAGTTTCACTGTCACTAGACTCGCTAAAATAGAGTGACAGGTTTGCCTCAAGGGAAAATTATAGAACAAGCATATGTTATCCTCCTTAAGCTTGACAAAAATAAAGAGGTACTGGTCTGTAATGACTGGGGAAAAAGGGAAGAAAAATTGAAGAACTTCATTAGTAGCAGGTCGCTCTTGAACATGACACTTTCACTCCATCACCATGATTGAATCAGGTCGGGTTATTCCATTCACCATCACCATTAGTCCTCTGTATCATCCATGGGGTTAAAGCTACCGATCCATCAGAATGTCGTTGATATGTTCAAGAGAAGTCACTCAGAGAATTCACCAACCCAGCTAACGCCTCATCCACTACAATACCTTCACGCTCCATTTTCATTACCTCCACCCTGAACCTTGTATCATCAAATCATTTTCACCTCTAGAAAATCATTTTCTTCATTTCATGTCATAGATGTGGGATTCATTAAGGCCCTCATATGGCAGGTCACTTCTTGTCGACATTAGCTCATTATCCAAGAATTTGACTTAGGAACAATCCTTTCAATACTTTGAAGCTTGCATGCCTCAATGGCAAGTTTCTCACTTCCAGTGATAGGTTTAGGTTTACATCAATGGCCTTCGACTGAAAGATTTTTCGTGGTGTTTGACATCGACTCACATATTCACACTACGTGAATTGTACTATAGTACCTTGAGGGTCATTATCATTATCGATGATTACTCTCGCGCCTGTTAACAACTTACATCATTGGCTGCTAATCAGGTGATGTCTTTCCATGTTCAAATTCAAGACAACTTTTCACATGGATCGACTTGTACATCAAGCGAAGATTGAACGAGTTTGAAGACCCCAAATCTAGTTTCATTCTTCCAGGCTGCGATGTATTCGGGAAAATAAAGACATCTAATGTACTTCATAGCTACACAGATGATCATCCAAGCTAATGGATGATGGCTCTACTAGAATCACCAGTCTGCAAAAGTAGACAATTGTCTGTCCTATGTACATGAAAAGGAATTTACAAAGTTAAGCATGGGAATGCCCGCCTTAGCTAGATCATGAAAATAATATGAAGATAATGTATTGTATTTTATCTTATTACAGGTCACCTTCCAATTCAAAAAACCTTGGATCCTCATGATAAAGCATTTAACCCAACATCAGAAGATTTATGACCTCATGTTTTAGGGGGCAACTGTTATAGACATATTTGGGCACTGCAACCCCAATCACATATGTCAATAAACTAACGGCTCTTAAACCCATAAAAGTGTTGTTTCTTACCCTAAAGGATCAAGGTCAACTGATTACATCATTTCCCAGAAGTTCCACCTGAAAAACTACTCAGAACTAGTCAAAACTGACCCATACAGACTGCTCCTTGGCTAAGGTGTGATGCATCTCACCTATTACACATGGGGTGTGCGATGCATACTGAAAAGGCCTTCTGTAGGGTGCGACGGGTGAGAGTAGAGAAATGGCCCAGGGATTAGTAAGAGATCATGAAATCTCCAAGTGGAACTAAGAACTATCAGTGAAATGACTCTAATCAAAAACCTAGAAGATGACTCACCCCCACTGCAAATATCTACATATGGATCCCTCATCCTAGAGATCTAGAGGCTGGAATTTTGTAATTTGTAAGGAAGTGTTATTGGTTTCTCTGTGAAACATTGTATTGTTGGGTGACCTATCTTTTCACGAGGTGAAGAGGGTTTTCATGCTAGGAGGATGGTGCTAGATCTGATAGCTAGGTCGGAATCCTCTCTTCTACTTCTATCAATAAAGTTATTTGAGTTTTTCTCCATATACTTGCATATTTCTGAATCTTGTATTTGTGTATGCATTTGTATGGTTAATGTACATCTGATTCTATATTGTTTATGGTGTTATAGATCTCTATGGTTTGATGGTATTTTACTGCTTTACCTCTATAGGTGTTCTTTGAAGCAGGACAAGTGAGAAAGGAGTGGAGAAGTTCTATCAAAGGATAGAGGAAACAAGCAAGGAGACAAGCAAAAGACTAAGGTTGGTGCTCTCTTCTTCTCTCTTATCTGTCTCCCATAAAGGAAAACACAAGTTACTTTGAATTTTTTGTTTCTAAGATAGCTACCCGTCTTAGTGGGACTAATAGATCTGAATAGACACTAGTTCTCCCAGAAACACAACCTGTTCCACATTGTCTATCACAACTTAAATTTTCAGAGTGGAATTTGAGAAATTTAAACTACAGTTCAATAACATTTAGGAAATTTTAGAGTTTCACCAAAATATCTGAGCCCAGCCTGGATTCATTGACCGCCGATTGAAAATGATTTAGAACACCATTTGGTTCTTTCATTAGCAATGTAAAACAGTAGATGTTTGCAATCAGACTCGAGAAAAAACCCTAATTGCAGATAACCAATGTGCATTTTACAACCCTAGTGTTTAATTACATATAAGTAATGTGTGCATTCTACAACGCTAGTGGTGGGAGTGAGTTATGAGATAATATAAGTGAACAACAAACACAACAACACAGAGGAAAGAAATTGTAAACAAAGGAAAGAAAGTTATAATCAACAAACTAAACTAAAGAAAACCAGAGAGAAAAACAAAACCACAAATACGGTAGGAATCCGTACCTTCAATCAGTTGGGAAGATGCTATAAATGTTCTTTCCAGTTCCTGCTACCTCTATTTTCTGGTGATATCAGTCAAAGCTAGTTTCATTACCTCCATTACTTGCTACAGGAGTTCTTGTTCCTTAGCGATAGGTTCCTGCTACCTCTATTCTTCTAGTGATTTCTTTCCATTAAGGAGAATATAAAATATGATATGCATTTAATCACAAATTACCTACAAAGAGAGGTTGCATATCAAATCCATCTTGATGATGGGAACCTGATTTGCAATAAAGGTAATGTAATGACATGAATATAGGCTATCTGTATTGCAGTCAATGCCACAAGGCTATCGTATGGGATACCACCGAAAAGCATTTAATTATTGAATTGATTACCTTGAAAATTTTACAATGGATAATATATCAATAGTGCGATGGAGAATAGAGACACCAAAGAGAATTTAATTACTAAAATGGATAATATATTAACACCGTGATGGAGAATCGAGCCACTGAAAATCATTTAATTAGTGAATTGATTACCTCGAAAGACTGAAATCCATCTCGATGCTGGGAACTTGATTCATAGTAACAGTATGTTCGAATGACAACAATGAAAATTAAGTGCCTTGACATTGTAGAGTCAATAAATACATTTTTTATATTTTTATATAATTTTTTTTAATTTTGCTAAAGATTAAGTTCATAATAAGAAGCAATAAAGTTTAATGTATATAAAAGTTTATGCATATTTCTATTTTATATAGAAAAATGAATGGTACTAAAGGTTAAGCTCATAATAAGAAGTAATAAAGTCTCATGCATATAAAGTCTATACATATTTACATAGGTATCTATTGAAAGATATATTTATTTATTTGTAAATAGTTATAAAAATTTTTACAATAACATGTCATGTCACTTATCATTTTCTACATGGTTCAAATGAATTGTCGTTATTTAATGAGAAATCTGAAGTAATGATTACTAAATAAGAGTGCCTCTCTTTTACACCAATCAGAAATTAAATAGATTTAATTTAATAATTTTAAAAAATAAAACATTTATAAGTTCTAATGTTCACTTTATATGTCTTTCACAATTTTTTGGTCAACATGAATTTAATTGAAAGGTCAACGCATTTTTGAATACGTTATAGCCTTGCCTGTGGCAGGGATAACAATGCTTACTGAAGACTTTTAAAAGTCCTATTTTATGGCATGAATATAATAAAGGTTATGAAGGCAAAACATAATAACTTTGTGTGGAGCTCGTCAATAATGAACAACACTTGTAGACAGCTATTTGTTCCCCAGTTTAGGTAAAAGCGACAGAGCTCTAATCGAGGTCAGAGCATCTATGTGACTTGGGCAGTTTAACTCAATGATTCTTTAGCTCAATCCATCGTCTTTTATTCATCATGGAATGTCTTTTCAATGGTAAGCATTACTACTCACTTAGCATGTAAAGTAAATGCCTTAACTGAACATTGTCACATTGAAGAACTTGTACCTTAATGATTTGGTGCTTGTAAATTTGACCTAACAATTTTATTTACATTGGAACATAATTTTGGGATTTCTACTCTATAATCCAAGAATAATGGATAAGTAACTGAAATACAACAAAATTAGTTTGTAGTTTTTTCTTGTTTTTGTTTTTTATTTTCCTTGGTTCCTTTTAGTTTTTAATAATATATTATTCATTCATAATCTTCCCCATTTTGCTGAGAATTTTGTATCTGGGAAAAATATATATATTGAAAGTATTATTCTTGCCAATTTCAACGCTTCTCATTGCTTCTTCCAACACTTTCATCATCACACTTTTAATTATTTTTTAGCAGTTGTATGATGGTTTTCACTCAAGCCAACATTAGCAACCCCTCACACCCTCTTTCTCTAAGGAGGAAACCTCAGCCACCACTAAGGATTCACCCTAGTGTTCCTCTTAACAGGAGGCACTAATTATCTGCAATTGATTTTGTCCTTGGCTATTATGGTCCTAGTACACACATAATTCCATTTTCTCAAAATTTCCTCTGTTCCTCCAAAGGGAAAATTTTCGTTTGGACCAATTGAGACTCATGCTTATATTAACCCAAGAAAAGCTTGAGAATACCACAAGCCTTCAAAGAATCTTAATTCTCACATAAGGCAATAGCTAAGAGGAGATTGGTCAAAGGATTATTATATTATATTATATTTTTCAATAAAAATAATTATAGTATATTTAGAATAACATGAAGACAAATGGCTCCAACATGATTGGAATTATGTGTCAACTTGGAGGTCCTGATGGTCATGTGGCTTGGATGTATCTATTTTGAAAGAGATAATATATAGTAACGTAACATCTTAAAGGCACTGAATTTCTTGATGGTCATTTCTTGGCATTCATTAACTCTATTACAAAATGGGTTGTGATTTCGGTTGGCAAAAAAAGGAGGAGAGAAGAAGAAGAATGATGTACTATACACTAATTGATTGATTGCATAGTTGATTTTACATGACCCGAGTTAGATTTTGATTGAAATGCCAATTGGAATAGGCCTATTGAAAATCATGCAAATGATGTATTAGAGAAACTAAAGTTGGCCCAATAGACATATTTATCGATCTCTATTGTTTGGGAAGCTAACTTAGGTTGGAAGAGAATCCTAGTTAACATAGTAAAACAAGAGTGACTTGAAATACTAATATCAGATTAATCTAGACAAATTCAAATATATTTAATAGATTAAGATAAAATAATTACAATTAAAAGTAATCATGAAGTTCGAAATAACTTTGGTTATTATTAGTAGTTATAAATAATTAAATTAATATAAATACTAAATAATTAACTAAATATAACTTCTAACATCCATAAAATTTAAAATATTTTTATTTCTTTTTTTAAAAAATTATGAATAATTTACATAATAAACAAGTAACTTTGTCCATTCCAAGTCAATGTTATGATTATGCTTTATGACAGACTTGATGTATGGCTCTCATCGTGTTTTGATCTGCAAATGAATGTACAATGAGTAGATGACCTAATATATGATAATGCAGCTATTGTGATAGAGAAACAATGTTTATTTATGAATCTCAAATAAGTATGATACCCCTATTCTCAAATATGTTTTTATGAACTGTAGATTACATATTTGTGACATGTTTGACGAAATGCCTATAATGGCAAGTAGTGGTCAGATCAAGGACTTGTACCATTGATTGCATTAGTAGACTTATCCCATTGCTATTGATCATTTCTGAAAGCTTCATGAATTTTTTGGTTGTGTCATGAGTCTTGGCCCTAAAAAAGTGGCACAAAATATGGGGTCGGTCGCTCAAAACTAACTAAAAAAGTCCACATTTGATGGCATGCCTTATTGTGGGATCAAATGGAAGGCCTTAGTCACATGCATAGCTTGTCATGGGAGAGGCAAGGGGTCCAAATCAGTGAAATGTCAAGTTTTCTCAGGGGTTGGTCACAAGGAAAGGTTGGTTGGCTACTAAAGGTTCTGTAGCATGTGTGGAAGGTCAAAATGGGTTTTTTTCAATTCCACTTCCTTAACTATAAATGGGGAGTTGAATCACATCATAGTGGCCTCTCACCACATGTTTACCATAGAGGAACGGTTAACTTGGGTAAATGTGGGAGGACGTTGCTACATAGTGGTATCAAAGCATGGTTCACCCCTTAGACTAGATGGAAGGTGTGCGTTGTACATGCATACATATCAGTTGCATATGTGTTCTTCATGCTTTCAGTCTACGTTATTGTTGTGTATGCATGGTGATGGTCATGGTTGCATTTGTTTTGCCATGTCAAATTTGATGGTGTTGTTCTTGTATGTGACTCTCTCATGCATTGGTTATGCATGTTAGTTCGTATATGTTGTTATGCATACATTCACATGATTGTAGTTGCCATCCATGAGATCATGGTATGTGGTTGGTATGATCATGCATGGTAATCAGCTAATGGTTGAAATGATGTTTATGTATCGATATGATTATGATTATACATGTATTATGCTAAACTGGTTGATCATGCATATGAGATATCCTCCCCTGAACTATACTAAGGTATGTTGATTATGTTATGTTTTATTTTAAGCTAAAATGGTATAATTACACGAAGAAGATCAAGGATGAATAGAAATATGGTAGAGTACAGTTCATGAGACTCTGCCTACAGATCAGATGAGCAACATGGTGTTGGGAGCTCTTTTAATGTAGAAAACACATTGAGAAGATTGAAGGAAGAAATAAGAAGTTCTAAGGAAAATAATGTTAAAATCATGCCAACATAAGAGAAACAAGAAGAAGTTAATGAAATCATCCTTCAGAGTTTATCAAAATAACAAATACAAGGATTTCTTAGGATCATACATGGGTAGGAGGAAATAACCAATGGGGCATATTGTAGTAGGTCTTATGGTTGGAATAGATCGGATAGGGATGACATAATCTGAGATGGAAGGATCTTAGATACTATAGACAGGAGAGGCGATGGATATAGGTTCTATTCAAGTTTTGGTTCTGACAGGCACTATGATTGTCATCATTATCATCCTAGAGTGACAGGGGATATTTTATAGATGAGTTCAAGAAAGTGAAGCCACCTACCTTTGATAGAGATTTGAAGAAGTCAGAGGATGCATATGCATGGCTACTTGGGATGAAGAAACTCTTTGAGTTGCATGAATACACAGAGAATATGAAGGCCAAAATAAATATCTTCAACCTCAAATGGAAGGCAAAAATCTCATGGGAAGCTGTGAGAAGGGTTAGAGACATGAGGATAGAAAACTTGAGTTGGCATGAATTTAAGAGAATTTTCAAGAAGAATTACTTGTCATAGAGGTACAAAAACAATGAAACCAAGGAATTCTATGAGCTAAATATGGGCTCAACAACTAACAAGGAGTACACAAATAAGTTCCTAGAGTTGTTGAGGTATGTATTGTATCTTAACAATGACAAGACCAAATTTCAAATATTTGACAGTGGATTACCATTATCATTTAGAGAGAAAATTGAGTATGATGAGCCTTGATCACTTCAGCAAGTTATTTGGAAATTGAAGCATTGTTATGAACAATCAAATCTAAATGTAAATGGCAAACAAAAAGAATAAGACCTCAAGATGTAGGTGAGAAAAAAAATGTTGCACCTTACAAGAAGTTTAATGGATCAAAACATGGAGGGAAAGAAAATAATGGTGATCGTACAATATAGTTGTAGTGTTGGACATGTGGTAAGAAACATATTAAGAGAGGTTGTACACAAAATCACGGTGGTAGGCATCATATTTATAATGCATAGGAAGCCCATACAGTTGGGGATTTTTAGCTAAGGATTCTACAGATTTATGCAACGTTGGATAACAAGTAGGAAAATCACTAGGAAACTGTTATAGAAATGGATGGTAAGCTTTGTGATCAAGTTGTTTCTATTTTGATTAACCTTGGATCTAATGATAGTTATGTTAGTCATAAACTGGTGGACAAGTGTGTTTTGAATAAATAAGTGCGTGTAGAATCCTGGTTAGTGCAGTTGGCTACAGGTACAAAGAAGAGAGTGTATCACTGAGTAAGAGCTTGTGAATTTCAGTTGAATGGTATGCCTACCCTAGAAAATTTGAATGTATTACTGTTGGGATCATATAGTATGATTTTTGTATGGAATTTTCATATCTTCATAGGATCAAATTGGATTGTTATTACAGTGCCATTGAGTGATTAGATGAAAATGGACAACATAGGAACTTGTAGGGTAAGAATAAGGAAACATCGGTTAGAATGGTTACAACAATGTAGGAAAAGTGCAATCATAGATGAGGTAAGGATGTTATGGATGTAGAGGTATTGAGTAGTTAGATGATCTTGCAACAACTTCAGGATGTCTTTTCAACAAAGATTTCAAATTTTTTGCCTCATGGAGAAGTTGAATTTTCCATTGAGTTGGTACTAAGGGTAGCAACGCCATCGAAGGAACCACAGGTGAGCAGACCAGAATTAGTAGAAATGAAGTTACAGTTTTAGGAAATTCTTGACAAGGGATATATTAGGCCAAGTGTAACACCTTGGGGTGCATCAATGTTGTTTTTGAAGAAAAATGATGGTACTCTCAGGCTATGCATTGATTACCGACAATTGAACAAGGGGACCATCAAGAACATGTATTCATTACCAAGAATTGATAATTTTTTCGATCAGTTGAAGGGAGTGGCATTATTCTCGAAGATTGATCTAATATTAGGATACCATCACGTATGCATCAAGGAAGAGGACACATGCAAGACTTCTTTAAGGACCAGGTATGGGTATTATGAGTTTTTTATAGTTCCATTTGGTTTGAGTTTAATGCTCTAGTTAATTTTATGTGTATTGCATCCTTATCTGGATATATTTGTTATTGTATTCATTGATGACATCTTGTATATTCTAAAAATGAGGAAGATCATGCTGGGCACTTGAAAACGATGTTGAGATTACTAAGAAAGCATAAATTGTATGCCAATATTAGAAAATGTAGTTTCTTTCATAAAAAGGTACATTACATGGGACATGTTGTTTTCAAGGAGGATTCAGTAGTGGATCTAGAGAAGATAAGGGCTATCATGGAGTGGGAAACTCCTAGAAATGTGGATGAGGTAAAATAATTCATGGGGATAGAAAGTTACTATGGCAGGTTCATCAAGAAATTCTCTTCCATTCCATATCTTATCACATCTATATAGAGGCAAGGTAAGAGATTTGAATGGACAGAGGTATGTGTAGTCAGTTTTGAGGAATCGAAGCAGTTGTTAACAAATGCTCCAGTGTTAAAGATTTCATATATGGATGAAGAGTTTGTGGTGTGTACAGACACTTGCAAGAGAGTACTTGGTGGAGTCCTGATGCAGGAAAGATAGGTACTATTCTATGAGTCACTAAAACTGAATGAGCATGAGCATAATTATTCGACACATGATCTTGAGTTGGAAACGATCATCTACACATTGAAGATGTGGAGACATTATCTTCTTGGTAGGAGGTTTATATTGATGATGGACCACAGTGGATTGAGGTATATATTTGACCAACAAAATATGAATTCTAGATAGGCTAGATGGTTTGCCATGATTAGTGAGTTTGACTTTGAGATTAGGTACATCAAGGGTAATGAGAATATGGTTGCAAATTCTCTTAGCACAAGAGTACAGGTGAATCACATACAAACTATGAGTTTATATGGGATATACTTACATGATAGGATCTTATAGGTAGGACAATAGTATGGCAGGTCCATGAAGCTTATGAATAAGTTACAGTAGGGTACATGTGGTCAAGATGTGGACTATCATCTTATAATATATCATTTGGTCAGATTTAGGGAAAATATATATTTTCCATATGACAATGAGCTAAAGAAGACTATCTTGTGATATTTTCATGCAAAATCATATTTATGGAACCCAGGATACCAGACGACATTGAAAACAGTGAAGAAGTTTTATTATTAGCCGAATCTGAAGAAGGAAGTGGCAAAGTTTGTGGCTAGATGCTGAGATTGTCAATATGTAAAAACATAATGTAAGCACCTAGGTGGATTACTACAATTGATTTTGATTTGAGAGTGGAAATGGTAGGTTGTTTCCATGGATTTAATCATAGGTTTTCTGAGGACACCTAGATAACATGATTCCATCATGGTTGTGTTGGATAGGTTGAATAAGGTAGCACACTTCATTCTAGTGAAGTCTACATATTCACCTTGTGATGTGGCATAGGTATTCATTAGAGATTCAGTGAGTTTGCATGGTGTTCCAAGAAATATTGTGTCAAATAGGGATGCTAAGTTCACTTCGAGGTTTTGGAAGGAGTTGTTTGCAGGTTTGGGGACATAGTTGGTCTTCAACGTAGCTTATCATCCACATCAAGATGGACAGACAGAGAGGGTCAACAAGATATTAGAGGAAATTTTGAGGATGTATGTGATGCATCAATATAAGAGAGGGGGGGGGGGGGGGTACTTTCATTACTTGAGATTGCTTATAACAATGGGCATCAGGAGTTACTGAGGATGAGTTTGTTTAAGGAACTATATGGGGAGAGTTGTCATACTTCCGTTAGTTGGAGTCATCCAGTGAATAGGGTATTGATAGGACTGAGCATGTTGGAAGAAACAAAACAAGAAATGTGGGATATCAAGAAGAGTTTAAAGGAAGCAACAAGAAGAAAATGTATACAGATTGAAAAAGGTTGTTTAATGAATTTCAAGTTGTGAAACAAGTGTATTTATGCATCAAGCCCAAGAAGAGATCCTTGACGATTGGATCGTGTGCTAAGATGGGACCTTCGTTTTATCGACCTTTTCAAGATCCTTAAGAATATTGAACTAGTAGCTTATCAACTTACACATCCCTTGATAGTGAAATTCCATGATGTTTTCCATGTTTCATAGCTTAAGAAGTATGTTAAATATGTTGGTCATGTCATTGAATGGTTTGTATTGCAGGTGGAGCTAGATGGAGAATATTATATGAACCTCAGTATATTTTATATATAAATATGCTCATTCTCAAGAACCAAGTAATTGAGCAGGTAAATGTGCAATAGAAGTATTTTGGGCTTGATGAGGCTACATGGGTCACGAAGGATCAAATGCAGGCTATGTATCCTTCTCTTTTCAATGGTTGAGAAAATGATTTTGGTATATGCTTTGTTTTGATGTTTTGGTATATGTGCATATGTATATGGATGTAAATACCACCATGAGTTGTGCTACAAAGCACTAATAAGTAGGATGGGTGTCATGTTGTTATGGTATTTATATTCTTATGTGTCATGTTGGTCTTCATCTCAGAAGGTTGATCATTTTAAATATTGAATCGAGCTAAGCTAAAGGTTCATGGGAAATATATTTTGCTTCTTAGTATTATTGTTGGTTGTTGGTGTCATTGAACACCGAGGACAGTGTTCCCCAAAGGCGAAGGGTTTTGTAACAACCCTGGTCAAAATTTCATGTAATAAGGTTAATAAAGGTAAAATAATAACCAAGAGCATGGGACACGTATTCCTTGTTGAATCTTAGGAAAAACATCCTAGTGTGGGTGTTAATTTGCTTTATTATGGATAAAGGAAATTGGCAAAGGAAATGACAAAATGTAATGGAAAAGGCTTTGGAAAAGAAAAGTGGAATTTTATTTATGAAAATAATGGAAATTAGGAGAAAAGGAAGGTGAAAGGTCACATGTTACACGTGAAGAGGAAAATGAAGGAAAATAAGGGCAAATTTAAGAAAATAGAGGCCTAATTAATAAAAAGGATTTTGAGGATTAGTTGGTGCCTTTTGTTACTTTGGGAGCTCTCCCTATTCCCTCTCTCTCTCAGTCTTAGACACTTAGAGCATTCTTGGAGCACTCTAGAGTTGGATCAAGAAAAAAAAAGGATGGACAAAGAAGGAAAAGCGAAGTAAATATAAAGGAAGAGTAGGACCAAGCAACTATAGTGTGATTACTTGCAGGTATCAATTTCATGTGTGATTCCATTTCTATATTTGGCATGAGCAGTACATGCATGTGAGTATTTGTCTCTATTGTTGCGATTGGAATGGTTTTTTCCAAGTGTAACAATTGTTTTCAACCTTGCCTTTCCAGTTATGGATAGTCGTGATGTGATTTGTTCTCTTTTATTTGGTTAATCTATATTTTCGAATGGTTTTGAAACAAGGTGAGGTGATCTTTGAAGAAGAACAAAAGGCCTAGGAATCCCTGGATCAGGGAAGGTGAGATTGTGGTAAAGGGATATTTTTTGTACCTCCATGGGCCTAGGAATCCTGGACAGGTGAATGATGGGATATACATTAAATAATAGAGGTGTGTACCCTTGATTAGGTTTGGGAATCCTTAACCAGTGGATGATGGTATATCTAGTAAATCCTAAAGGGTGGAGTCTCACTTGGGCCTAAGAATCCTTGACCAATGAATGGGGTGATATACAGTAAAGCCTAGATACTAGGAGGTAGAGAAATTACTCATGATGTAGGTAGAGAAATTTAATGGCATCCATGCTTATTTAGGGCCTTGTAATCTAGTGGGGATTATGGTAAAGCCTTAGTAAACATGGATTGGTTTTGTTATGAGTCCCACATTCATGATTGGAATATGGAATAAGGGTGATTGGTGGAAAGAAATATTTGGTTCAGCCAATCTATGGTCGAGTAGTTCATGGAAGTCCCAGAACAAGTTGGCTAGTGCATTCATTAATAAGAACTCTTTATCATTGGTATTTCATATGTAAATATATTGGTTTATATGTGATTACTATGGTTGTTATATCCTTTTTATTTCTACTCGTTATATGTTGGTCATGAGTATGCTTTATCAGAGACTTAATCTATGGCCCTCACCTCATTTTTATTTTCAAATGATTGTATAATGAATATATGACCTAATAGATGATAATGCAACTATTGTGATAGAACAAAAATTATTCTTTACGAATCTCAAATAAGTATGAGGGCCCTATGCTCAAATCCATTGTTATGACCTGTACATTACATATTTGTGACATGTTTAATGAAATTCCTATCATGGCTAGTAGGGGTCAAATCATGTAATTATGCAAATAGTTGTATTAGTAGCATTATTCCATTGTTATTTATCATTTTCAAAAGTTTCATGAAGTTTTGGGCAGTGGCCTAAGTCCTGGCCCTAAAAGAAGGCACATATTCTCAGGTCCTAGCCTGAGAAGTAGTTGAAAAAGTCCATAGTTGTTGGCATGCCTTACTGTGGGATCAACTATAAGGATTCAATCACATGCATGGTTTGTCATCGGTGTGTATGAGGATCCATATCAGTGAAATGTTAAGTTGTCTCATGGGTTGGTAACTTGGAAAGGTTGGTTGGCTCTTGAAGGTTTGTAGCATGTGTGGAAAGCTAGAATGATTTATTTTTTCTATTGCATCTCCTTAACTATACATTGGGAGTTGAATCACATCATAGTAGCCTCTCATCACATGTTTACCCTAGCGGACTGATTAACTTGGGTAAATATGGGAGGAGGGTGTTACAACTACTGTAGGGGAATCCTTTCTCCCACAACACTTTTCTCCCAAGAGAATGGATTTAGGAATGGATGAATCTCATCCTCCTTATCATCCATTAAATAGACGAAAAAATGGAAAGGGGTTCGCATGCACACATTCCATGTCTCAACATGTAACCTTATTTCTTTATTTTAATTTTTACTTAATTTAATATTTCTCTTAATTTAACTCTTTATTATTTTATTCCTTTTTACTTTTTGTTATATCCATGGGAAAATCTAGGTAGATCAACTTGAAGGGATCTACCCTCCAGCCAAACTAGCAAGCCCTAACTCCAAGGACATCGAGGATATTTGACCCAATGACCTCCTGATAAGTGAGGTACTTAGCAATAAAAACTTGATCAACTGAGCTGTCCTTTGGGATTCCTTCTACTTTTTGTTGACTTTACTTATTTTGAAATTGTATAGTTTCTCTCTATTTATAGTTTTTAGAACACGAGTATTATTACTATTTTATTATTTATTATTATATTTCCTCATTATTTATTATTATTTTTGTACTTTTATATTTTATTATATTTACTATATTTACTTTATTATCTTTTTTTTTATTGTAATTTCTTATTTACTATTTTAACATTATATTTTTTATTTATTTATATTTATTATTTTCATTATTATTAGGGAATTGCAATATGGATTCCCTAACATTTTCTTTTGTAATGCTCCAAATCATTTGAGTTGAGGTCCTTTGGTTCTTAAAGAGATCTTGTTACATTATTTCCACATATTCTACAATAAAAGACCTAAGAGCAGTCCCCAAGCCATGTTTACAAACGAGTTCTTAAGGAGTGTGATACTCCATTTCTCTATGTTATTCCTAGAGCGATCTAGATACCCAAAGATGTATATTATTTTACTACAGATCTCTTTTACTTCAGCACACAAGTTTAACAAGTGCTCTATAGTATCTTCCTCGTTCTGACATACTAGACACTGCAAAGGCCCAATATATCCTTTACACAAAATATCGTCCCATGTAAGGAGTCGAAGATGCCCTATGAGCCAAAATATGTTACCTAACTTTAGCCATACCTTGGTTTTCCATATTTTCCTCAACAAGGTCTCACAAGGGATTTGCTCCTATCCAACCACTAAGTTGTAGGGTTCTTTGATTGTGAGCATGCATTTTGACTGGTAACCCCGTCTTAGTCTATCCTCCTCTTCTAATAGTTAAACTCTCTAATTTGGTTGTGTTTTCTTAAGTACTAACTGATTCTGAACTCCTCCTGCTCGCCAATTATTCTCTATTTTCCAAACTCTCCAAGTGGAATTAAAATCTAGTGGTTTCTAATAGTCTGGTAACTCTATAGCATCTTAGTTACATAGGATATCCCTAAGAGAAGCTAAATTAGCCACACAGTCCAATTTAGGTAGTTTTTCCAATATTCTTCACAGAACTTGGATAATTTCTTAGAGTTCCCAAAAGATATTATCCTTTATGATGTGATTTGTCTTTCGAGCTAGGTTCAAAAGAAGGGACCCCAAGGCTTTCTTAGCCACCTTAATCTTCTCTTTTCTAAATCTCCTTTGATTGTATTTTTTGTCCCATATTTTCTTCCAAAGCTTCATTACTCCTAAAAGCCAATACAACCATAGTTTAGCACCATCACATTGTTGAGAACTTCTAGGTCACAAAGCCTAAGAGCCCCATAGAGTTCGGGGAGAAAGCATATCTCCCATGAAACTAGTGCCCATTTCTCGCTAAGGGTAGCCCCTTTCAACAAAAATATGTGAAAATTGATATAATCTATGTATACACTCCTTTTAGAGTTTAGAGAATAGACAACTAATAAGCAAGGATAACTTGTAAAACTTCTTTAAAAAGAATGGATCTCCTTGCAATTTCCAATGCACAAAATGTCCAATTCGCTAGTGTCTAGGTGAGCTTAATGCATAGGTCACTCCAGCAAGAATGTCTCAAATGGTTGGAGACTAAGAAGACACCTAAATACTCAGTTTGTAAGGATTCAATAGAAAAATTCAAAGTGCAAACCAGGTTCCTCTAAATTGGCTTAGGAGTATTATAGAAATACAAATTGGATTTCTCTTTGTTAATTAACATACCAAAGGCCTCCCAAAAATCCTATAGGATGGAATTTGGATCTCTTAGTCTTGCATTATCAGCTCAACAAAGAGTATATTTATGTCCATGAAATATTGGTGCATCATAGGTAGATCATGACCCAATATTCAGATTCTCTTCACATGGCCAAAATGCAATGTTGATTTAATAATCTTCTGTTATGATGAACAAGAAGGTGAAATAATATCAACTTGTCGTAGTCCCCTAAATGATAAAAATGTAATAGAGGGAGAATCATTGAGTAAAATGGTAAAAAGAGGGGTTTGATAATAGGGACGAAATCCACCTAATCCAAGCCTTGGAAAATATGAACAAACTTACCAATAAACTCCTTCAATACCTTGTCATCAACTGCATTAAACTACTTGGTGCATTTGTTAGTCCAAATGGTTTGACAAACGGTTCATATAGTCTGATGTTGGTCTTGAAACTTGTCTTCCACTTTTCCCCTTCTCTAGTTTAGATTTGATGGTAAACACCTTTCAGATCAACCATTGAAAAGTAGGTCGATCCACTCAAATAGTCCATAATGTCATCTATCTGTCGTAATGGAAATATATACCTAATTGTGATTTTGTTGATTACTCTGGAATCTATGCACATCCTCCATTCTCCTTCCTTCTTCAGACTAAGTTTTACAGGTACATCACATGGACTCAAGATATCCCTTATTAACCCTTTATCTAACATTCCTTGAACCTATTTCCTTATTTCATCATTCTCCTTGGGTGTCATTTGATATGTGACTTTATTCAGGAGGCTTGCTCTTGGTATCAGACCATTGTGATGGTTGATACTTCTCTTAGGTGGCATCTCACCTGGAAAATCATCTCCTATTATATCATTAAACTCATGCAACATTTCAGAAATATCAATAGGAAAGTATGCAATATCGGTGTGCAAAATAATTATCTTTGGTTTGTAGACCATCACATAGTTGACATGTTTTTTCTCCATTTGTTGTAGAAATTATTTTCCTCATAACAATAGGGATTCTGAGCTACTTTACGCAATTTTAGTCTCCTCCTTTAATGGGAAAATAATATTCTTAATACCATTGTTTTCAAACTTTTAGATGTTGTTCTCTCTATCATGCACCACTTTACTATCAAATTGCCAAGGTGGACTCAAAAGGATGTGGCAAACATCCATTGGAATTATGTCACAAGGTACCATAACCTTTTATCTGCCTACCTGGAACTCCACTTCGCTCTACTCACTTGCCAAAAATTGATGAAATTTCTACAACCATGACACTTTATATGGTGTTGGGTGCTTCAGCCTTTTCAGTCCATGTTTTCTCCACCATTTATGTGGATACTAGATTATCAGTACTTCCATTGTTAATCACCACTTTGCAACACTTTCCTCCTGCCTTGCAAATAATCCTAAATAAGGATCTAATCTCCATTGCTTCAACAATTTATTTGGATGGTTTAAACTAGACTTTGTTCATCACTAAGGCGTCTCAAGTCTTAGATACATTTTATACCACAAGTGTTTGTGCTTCTATTACTTCGTGTTGAGCTACATACGCATCCATTTTCCCTACTTTCTCATTCTCAGAACAATAAAAATATCTATGATCCAACATCCCACAATTGAAGTACTGACAGACGGTCTATATTCATCTTCCTCTACCTCTACCTCTTTAGTAATATCTTCCTCCTATGTAGTCACATTCTTTCTCTTGTTCCCCTTACTACCTTGGATTACATGCATCATTATTTTGAGCTCAAGCTTGCCCCCTTCCAACTAACTGTCCTCATGCTCTAGCAAAACCATTACCTTTACCTGAATTATGCTTCCTTGTTATCTTCTCTTCTTGCTTCAAGGAAAATTTATATGCTTCTTTCATTGTCCTGGGAGAAAGCATGTTAATTTCATCTTGAATGTCCAACTTCAAACCACTGATGTAGCTTTTTGTTTTCTCTGAGGTGTCTTCTACATAACCTGCCCTCAAATTCACCTTGTAAAATTCTTCGGTATACTCTTCGATTGTTAGAAGCCTTTGCTTGATGTTATGTACCTAGCTATAGAGGGATGGCTAGTAGTATTTTAGAAAAAAAATGACCTCCATCTTCGCTACCATCCTACCCCAACTATTTATCAATGGATTCCCCCGTTTTCTCCTTTCACCCTACACATTGTCCCTCTACAATGCAACATGACCTTTCAACCCAGTTATAAATTTTTTTACCCTTTTTCTTCTTCAATATCCTAATACTTCAAATAATTGTCTAATTCACTGATCCAACCCATCAAATTCTTGGTAACTAGGTTTCCATCATAGTTAGCCAATTCAGGTTTTATTCTTGAACTTGAGCTTAACATCGACCTCAACAATTTAACTTCGAGGGCTTCATCCATAGTTGTTGATATTTCTCCTCCAGCTTCCTCCTCTGATCCTCTGTCATCTCTAGCCCTAGGATCTCATTGCCTACCTACTTCCATGGCCTCTAAACAAGCTTGCGTCCTTTGTATCTCTTCCTGGAGTTCTCCATTATCTATGGTTCTCCCTCCTCAACATTGTTATCTCGTTGCTCCCATATCCTTCACCCTATAATGTAAACAACAAAATTAATGTTAGACTCACTATGATACCACAAATTGGTGTAATGGGTAGACTAAAATGACATTTAGAAAATAAGACACAATCTAGAAAATTTCTTTTGTGTAGGTGCTATGAAACAATTTCACAATGCTCTTTCAGAACTCAGTATTACAAATTTCAAGAAGGTGAAATGACTTAAATTGCTACAAAATTGACCTCCTATGACCTTCAATAACTTCCCAACTAAGGGAAAGATCCCACTCAAATTTCCTCATCATGCATTACACACTCGCTTAAAGCTAATGGCCAAAATTCTAATCAAATAGATGTGACAACATTCGAAATAATGATACTCTAGTTCAACTCTTTGCTCATTGTAACTACATCACTTTCCCACTCCTGAACACTATGAAACATTCCTTTGTGGGTTGCGTGACAATTTTAATATGAATACACAAAAGATATCAGCAAACCAAAATGATTAAGGCTTCAATTCTTAGATTAGTAATGTAATTCAATGGAATAAATATGAACTTCAAAATATGAATAACACAAAGGAATAAAATCATGATCAACCATAGTTCATAAGTAGATGATGATTTGCTTCAAACACTAGATTTCAATTCAATTCAAAACCACATCAACTTACAATCCCATTGGCCATTGAACTATGCAATTCACATAGAAAACAAAACTTCCTTGTTCACACATAAGGAAAGTACAACAATATGCAACCTACAAGACTATAGTTTCACAGAGAACCACGAGCCTTTTCTTTTCATCCCTCTGTCATTTTCATCCAGGAACTCATTCTCTTTCAAAATAAAGCTAACATGGGACAACCAAGTTTCACAAGAGATGAATCTCTTCATACTCTCTTCAAAAAAGGAATCCGAAAACATATTTACAACACAAAATATCTTCACTTATTTGAAAAAATGAAAACTCGTCCTAAATTAAATGTTTATAATTTCTAGACAAATTATTTCCCCCAACATTGCCATGTTACCATCCCATCACATTAGTAAGCTTTGTCCAATATTCGTTGAATTTGGGCTCCATCTATGCACTTGCATCACGAAACATTTTTTTATTTATGATAAGCCTAAGAAATTTTCATAGAAAGAGTGTATTTGAACATGAGTTACTAGGTGGCATGACTATTTGAAAGATTAATGTTAGAGCTGACGTAGTGAGTTTTTCGACATATATTTTGACTAGATGATACTTTCGAAAATCACGACAAAGGTTGAAGGGAAACTAACAATGTTTATTATATATTCAGGGCTAGGGGGAAATTAAAACAATTGACTCTTGTTGCTTTTCTATTGAGTCCACCAAGACTTGCATGAGAACAAGATGAAGTGAAAAAAATCCACTCAATTTTCTTTAGGAGTATAGACATCAACCCAATTGAGGGGATAATAGGGTAACTCTTCTAGGAGTGAATTTCCAGAATCTCAACCACATGCCAATGTTTTGAAGCAAGAAACTAAGTGGAGAGCTACTAGGATGGTAATGAATATTAAATGATTTGAGTTTCTAGGTATTAAAATCTTTATCCACTTGAGAATAATTGAATTTCACCATAATGAGCTTGAATGTAAAGCTAGGCATACCGGGAGAGAATATTTCCTGAAGGAATGTGGAAGGTTGTTTGATTGTACTAGAATCCATCAAATAACAAGACCAATGCATGAAGTTATGGATGACAGTAAATGTGGAATGGTGGGATGGAAATCTTTCCCATTCATTTCACATGCTGACATTCAACCATTATGCAGGCCATGCTACAATGTCCCTATGTCATATGGCTTTCTAGGATGGTGCAAACTCATTTCCCACCCTCTCTCCTCTAAGCACCACTAAATTATAACTTTATTCTTATTATTAATTTATAAAATTAATATATTGTCAAACGTATATGCATTTAAAAAAAAATGTAAAAAGATTCTTAACCATGGAGAGTCATCTCAACTTTACAATGGATATTTTAAACTTGTAAATATAGCTTGTTACCATACCATGGGCCAATACCATGGCTAATACCACATGCTCAAAAAACCATAATACATATTCATATGACATATGTTTATATGAAATCTTGTTCTCATTAATCAATTTAATTAATGAGAGGGAGAAGGATATTTACTTTTTAGGTAAATTCCCACCTTTGATTTTTTATTCTAGAATATTTCATGGAAGTTAAATCCCTCACATCCCCGTAAAAGTTATTAATAATTAAATTAAAATTTTGGAATCCCTATTTCAAAACATATTTGGGGTTACATGTATTTAAAAATATAATAATAAGTGAAAAACATTTTAATGTCGGCAATGTGGTACAAAAATAAAATATTTGAATGCCAATGCTATCTAAAATATTTCAATGTCATCTATGTATATCTTATATATGGTTAAAGATAAAAAACTATAAATATATTATATAAAGAAATTGAAAAATCTAAATCCTTTTGTTTAACACATTTCAATAAGTATTACTATTTTATATTTTAACCCTTATATTTTATTTGTAAAATTTGTTGAAATGAAAATAATATTTATTGGACTTGCAAGTTTAGGCTATGTAGCTTGCACAATCCAAATGCTCAATGGAATCTTCAAGTTTCTCAAGTTTTGGAACCCATTTATGTATTCAAAAATGCAATTTAAGCAATGAAAAATGTACATGTATATTAATGGTTTGGATCTAAAATTATTGGGATCAAAAATTATTTGGATTCAAGGTTGGGTGGAAAATGCTATCCATCAATATTTCCCAAGTAACAATTTAAGGTTAGATGAAATTTTGTTCTTATCTTATCTAGTACATACATATTAAAAAAAAAAAATGAAGCCAAAAGTATACACAATGTTGAATATGTATGGTCTCAATACAAAAACATATGTTTAAAAGAGATGATGAAGAAAATAAACATATGATTGACATCTTTACTAAGAATATAATTAAAAATCCATTGTCATTAAGGCCATATTATAATCTCAGTGTAAAATCAAATGTTGAAATTATGAAGTTTGCGTCAACCCTTATAAGGTACAAATCATCAAAATAATATGATAATTACAATAACCCTATATGGGGTTTTGAAAAAAAACTGGTCGACAAACATTATGCCTTAGCCTAGGCATATTGACATGAGAATTTGGAAAGAGGGTGACCTATAAACCATGAAATTGATTGGGATCATATCCTAAACCTAGCAAGAAAAAAAAAAAACCCTTTTCTCATGCATAATAAATGTTTTGTCTTCTCCTTAACTTATATATGCACACAAGATAAGTTATTAGAAATGTCAAAGGAGGAGAGAAATTTGAAAGAACTACAAAGAGTAATACCAATGGGGTTGAGGAAATTATGCTTTCCTTTGCATAGATTTGAGAAATAACCTTCGTCCAACATTACCATAATAACCACCTATATTAGATAGCATGAGAACACTATAAGTGATAGATAATTAATGTAAACCCTATATCCCTTTGATAAGAGCATGAACCCATCTACACTGAGTGTCATAGCCTTAACGAAATAGTGATTACAATTGGGCCACATTAATTATATTTCAACAAAATATGTCAAGTTGACAACAAGAATCACCATATAAATTTTCATCAACCATATAAATACTCTAGACTAAGGTATTCATTCTACACACAATTGTATAAATAATTAAACTCATGCATAAATCACAAAAAGAAATAAAAAGCCCTAGTTAGGAATGGAATTGGAAGGATAATTTGATTTCCCATAGGGGAAGGTCGGAACGGTAAGAATAAATTAATTTTCAACTCACCATGTGTGTTATTGTCAAATCGCAAGAGTAAATAGTTACACCAAGCAATACTGAACACCCGTACGAGAAATTGGAATTTAAGAAACAAAACTTCAAGAAAACCCTACTAAGTTGAGTACAAAATAAACCAAGAGCAAGAAACAAATATAATTCCGACGGCAAGTAAATGTTTGAAAGTGTTGGAATGAACTTGAGGATTTCGAACTCAAATGTCTTCCAACAATTCTCGACTGCAGGAGAGAAGACATGAGAAAAAAAAGGAAAAAGATAATAATAGCTATAAGTAATATTTCCACCGTAATTCAGGCAATGCCAATAGAAAAATCCCTGTGGAAGTTCCAAAATAAAATAGAACACCTTACCTCCACTACAAGCGAATGGTGTGATAGAGTAACAATCATAGCTTCTCATTTGTGACCTAGCGAATGGGTAACATGTTCCACAACAATCTTACACTACAGGTAGAGAGAAGCCTTAGCCGTAAGTAGAAAATCCAAAAGAAATACAACAAAATTACATCTTGAGAATTCATTAGAAAGGGTAGGCATTGATAAACCCTCTCCATTATTCACCGTCAGATGCCAATGTTAAATCATGACCATAGAAGGTGCATACGATAGGCCAACCATGTGAAATTCACATTGGAGCTCTAATGTGGCCCGTACCTGATGTGCCACATGTGGAAATAACCAACTATACGATAACATCTATCTTGCATGAGACATAAGCACTAAGATAGATGCCAAGGCATAAATAAACACAGGTAAAAACGTAGTACATGTGAAACCTGGTTCATGCGCCATAAATTATGGAAATAAAATATATGAGGTGTGAATGAGAAACACATGGGAATTGAGGATATATAATGATGATTTTAAATTACTCGTGAATACAAAATTATATGACGAAAATGAAAGTGAGTATGGGGAGAAATCCATATATCCTAATAACCATATTTTATCCAAAGGCATAGAAATTCTTTTATGCTATTAGAATTGAATCCCTAATTATATTTATTTCTATGGGGGTAAGGGTTAAGGTAACAAACATGTAACTGAATTCATGTTTCTACTAAATTAACCAGAGTTAAGAAAGATCCAATGAACATCAGAATAATTCAACCAGCTCATTAGGAATTTAGAACCAAATAAATGTTCAGTACTTCTAAATTGAAGAAAGAAACAAAGTAATCTAACTGATGCACATAAAAAGAAATTACAATAGGATATTTATTGCACTAAAAAGTATATGTAAGTCACTAAAATAAATCAATTAATAGGAGTTCCGAAATATGGGAGTTCAGAAAAACCCCAATACCTCCTCATGGTTAGATCAAGAACTATAAATCTGGTTGTTGACAAGGTGCATACTTTCAGGTCACATGCATCTCACATGGATTGGGTACCGTAATGATTTTCCATAGTGCCATGTGGGACATAAGACTATTCCTTCAAGTGAATTCAAGGTAGTAAAGTTAAAAAAATTAAAACAAGAAGTAATGTGGCAAATGGGAACTATAAAGTGGAGCGGTTGATTGCTAAAGGCTCGATATTTGAATGGAACACAGATAGTAATTGTAGATTGTATGCTTCATTAATGTATATATCATGAAGAATTTTTATATATATTATATATTATATGATTTCTATTATTGCATGGAAACATTTAGATAAATATTCATACTCATTATAATGTTATAATAACTATGTGAGCTTAAATTTGGAAAATCAAGGATGTATTACACATTATAAGGGAACCAACTCCTTCCGAACGAAACCAACACTGGAATGAAATGAATTTTAACATGTCCGTAAGTCATGATGAACTATATCCTATCGATATGGAATTTCAGGAAACTGATGGCCTGCGCAACCCAACTTATTTTGGTGGGTAATACTATTATAGTTACATAAATGAATTGGTGTAATTATAATGGAAGAAACTAACAAACAAATATTCATAATCCAGTATAGAATTCTTAGGGAAAAATGAACATAGTTTAGTGAATAGTAAGGAGGCATAAGAAGAAGTAAAGAAGTTAGTATTTTTCAAAATATATACAATTATAATAATGAAAAAAATGGTATTGGATTTGGAGGCATGTTACATATTGCATCAGAGCTTAACGTTTAGTATTGAGGCTTTTGGGTCAACCCAAATTTGTAAGACATGAATCAATCAAATTTATGTGTGAGTAGGAGATGAAAAACATAATTGCTAGAGAGATTAAAAGACTTGGAAACTATATTTAACTTGTACAAGAAAAGTATTGAGTAGGTTGAGCAAGAGATATATGTATTAGGGTCTTCTTGCTTAAAAATAAAAATATATTATGAGTTTAAGTGTATATATTCAAGAAAAAAATTGGTAGGGTGAGAGGAACTAAGAGAGGTAAATTGATAGAAGATACAGTAATCAACACAATGCTCAATTAAATAGATTTAAAGAATTTGGATGGGACTAGATGATAAGGGATGTGATGGTGATTTCTATGCAGATAAAGAGTAGTATACCGATTAAAAAACAATTTTTTGGAAGATATGTACCTATTTAGATCTAAGGAAAATGAAATACCATTATACAGTAGATGAGAGGTGTAAAGAGTCTGTTGAGATTATGCACAAATAGTTTTTCCTTCAGTTTCAAGCACTACAAACTCAACAATGTTACTATGTATAACAAATTTGTTGTAGGGATAGAGAACCTCTTTAGGCCATCTTGATTTTACCACTGAAGTGGGTAAGTATAATAACAGAAGAGCCTAGCTCTAAAGACAAATATAATACAAGGAAAAATTCCTAAAAGGTAATATAAGCTGGTGATAACGAACTTCTAGGTGATTTAAACCTGAACTCTAAACAAGGTGGATAGAAGGGGGTAGATGAAATTAATATAAAAAAAGTTCCGAAAATCAGTTGTTACAAATTAAAGTATCTACTAGCGTATAATTTGGAAATTCTTTAAGGCCTAGGATTATATATGAATTGTTACTATAATAGAATGTTATATCTAATGAAAAGGGAGATATGTATACAATGAAGATTATCTTTGGAATACATGTTATACAAAATAGTTTATGGACTTTGAAAATTTATTATCATAAAGAAGGCTAGCATGGCTTATAGTTAAGGAACTCATCGGGGAAACCTGAACGTACACAAAGAATATTGTACAAATGGTAGAGACCTAGACAAAGAAGGTGCCTATTAATACAATTCGGTAAGCATAAAGATCAAAATTTTCATTCTTTACTTGGAAGTGAGCTTTAAAATACAGAATACGGAAGAAAAATGTAGTATCACAAGAGTAATAATGGAACATAAATCGAAGAATTATATGTTACAAACTACATGGAGTAATTAATATTCAAGCATAATTAAGGAGTAATGTAGTACTATCATAATAAAATTAGTAAGTTGTAAAATGTTTTAAATTATTTAAGGATAAAATTAAACACATAATGGCAAAGAATGCCAAAAATAATCAAAATAATTAAGTACATATTTATAATAGTATGAACGAAATATGTAGAATTGCACATAATCATGAGCTGTACTACTATTATCTTCTAGAAGGGGATACAATAGAAGGGAGACATAGACCATATCATTGGAAAAAATTTTGATCATCCTTATAGGCTAATAAGTTGGAGCAAGTGGTACAAGAACCTTATAATAAATGTTCCATATGAACACATTATTCCATATTAAGTGTGGTCTAGACAAACTTATGTGCATAAAAAAGATAATCTTCTAGCAGAAATTGGGATATAAGGTAAAGAAATAGTCACCAAGAGAATTGGTTAACAAAAGGATACCTTCGGAAAATAATAGTAATAATGGAATTTTAATTGTCCCCAAGAAACTAGATAAACATGGAGGCACACAGAGATCATGCAGAAAGTATGCAGAAATTGACTGCCTTATACGAAAAATGGACGAAAGAAAAATGAAGAGTGAAAACATGTAATTCCTTAACTAGAATTGAAATAGACCCTAAGAAGGGAAATAAAATATTATGTTGACATCAATCATAAGAATGGAATGGTCTCAAAAATTTTATCGTGTTAGAAATAAATAGTGTTGTTTCATTAGAAGCTTCACAAATTAGAATTTTATGGGACCAAAAACGACCATAAAAAATGGTTTATTACAATGATGTCACTGGATACATTGGGAATGCTGATAGGAATTCCTAGAGTAACATATAAAAATAGCGAGGTGGTTTCCTAAATTTCTAAGAAGGTGTTGTGGCCACCAACAACCCCCCTCCTTGTTTGATATTAGCAATAACACCAAGCAAATGGGGACCCTTAATAAAAAATCCAAATAAACATTTGATAAAAAAAATTGTATTTAGCTCCTTAAAACTTTATCGCAACAAAAGAATGAAACGTTTTTCTCATGAGCACAGTGGACTACGAAGAAGCGACGTGAAATTCATCACATCGCATTCATTATGAAACGCTGTTAAATGAAAAAACTTAAGAAATCTTCGACAGCTGATATCTGCGATAAATGCGATTTGCGAAAATTCGCGATCATAATTTCTACGATAACACATCTTAACGATGCGACCCGCGATGCTGCGATGCGAGTCGCAGAAATCGCCCATCGCAAATTTTCCTTGGCACAGTATTCAATGGAAAGTTGTCTGTTAACCAAAATTTGGCGCGGCACCTTATAAGAAATCAATAATTGTACGCCAAAATATTCAGGAAGGACAGTCTCGTGTTTTTCGAAGAGTGAGTTCGCTATAGATATCATGATTATACATTGATAAGAGCCTAAAGCTTTCATGTCAATCTTTATTACCATTACTCTTTTCCTTTGCATAAACTGTAAGACAGGAAATAACATGAAGCAATGTGCAGGAGACATCTAACGAAAAGGGGAAAGCATCAATGCTCCGAGAACAGAGAAGAAATCCCTCCAGAGAGGGATGTCGCATGTGATAGGGCCACAGATTCCAGAGTATCACTCAACAGATGCTGATGTCAATAGGCCACCTAAGGCTTAGAGTCAAAGACACACAAAATCAGCATGTTTACAAAAAACCCTGAAGCTTACGCACCAGAAAAGCCCAAAATGGAGAACATAGGGAGTTTTCAATGCAGAAAATTGTTCAGAGAGTTAAGTCTCTAACTTTTTCAGTCATTCGCAAGGCCGGAAATCAAAATAGCAAAAGTAGAATTAGTTTAAGAGAAATTTGGGTCATTACCAAGTATACGTGCAGTGAATACACCCAGCAAGAGGAATATTCTCGAAAATATCTTTTAGTGTACCAGAAAGAGGTGCCAACGCTTGTTATTTCTATTTTCATAGTTCAAACGGAAACGGAAGGCAACCAGCCGACTCTTCCCATGGCGAATGTTGCGTGCTTGCAGTACTAAAGAGCAAATACAGAAATAGTTTAGAATTAGCTTCAATTTTTAGAAATAGTTTTTCTTTATCAGAGGGGCGGTCATTTAAAAAACCATATCCTAAATTTATGTAATTAAGTTAATTAGTTAGCAGTATTTAAACCCTTCTCATGCATTTAGAGAAGGGTCCAGAGATTTGTCAAAAACTTGTCCTCGGAACATGCACTTATGCACCCTCAGAGGAGGTTTTGATGAATGGATGGATCGAGATTTATTTTTATTTGCATTTGATGTCTGCTACTGATGTTGCACTTTTGTACTCTTAGTAGATGTTAGAACAAGTAGAGATAGATCGTTTTTTCTTGAAGTTTGTGAGTAGGATTAGTCATAAATGGTACTTTTATCTCTTGGCCATTTCTGCTTATATTCTTTAAGTGATTTACAGTTTTCAGTTGTTTATATGTTATTGCATGAATGTATGGGTTACCATTTGGCACTTCTGTACGGTGGAGTCATTTGTTTATGTCTGACATATGAATAGCTTATTATGCGATATGCTGTTCACAACTGTTTTGCCTAACTTCTTATGCAAAGTGGTTTATCTCAATTGATTTCTATTCTTATGATAGCTGAATGATCTTTATTACTAGTTATTGTTTGAAATCTCTTTAGATCACATAATAGAAGATATATATCCCGGGTTAGCGTAGAATAGATGTGTTGTTTCTCATTAGATTACTATAGCATAGAGTTAGTTTAAGAATCTGAATTAAATTAGCTTTAAAGTATTCTTACATCAGCATTATCCAACTCTACACACACACACACCCTTAGATTGGAAAATTGGTCCCATTATCCCCAGTCGGACCCGCTATACCAAACGGATAAGGAGCTGCCAACCAAGGTCCAGACCCTGTGGGTATCCCCCTTGTTGTCGACCCGATTTTCGTGGCTTCAAAAGAAGGAAAATATTTAAACTTAAAATTTTCTAGTTGATGCATTGGTTAGTATATATACACAAGTGTGTATGAAAATGCCCAGAATTAATGAAAATATCTAGAATCAATGAAAAAATGACAATAGTTGTACATAGAAATTCAAGGGGAAGATATCCCATGGTTATATACAATTGTAAGATGCTGATAATTTTTACAAAAAAAAACTACAGTGTGGGCCAAATTCTAAAGAGAGAAAAAAAAACTCAAGACAATGAGTTAAAGGAAAATAAGTGTTGTAGATCCATGAAATTACAATTTTTTGTCTGACCACAAAATTTGAGTATGTCAAGATATTCATTTAATTATCTATGTAGTATTGTGAATTCCATAACCTTGCTTCCTCGTACTTTTTGAGGGCTTATGGAAAGGTTTCATAACAAGTTTTAGACAATCAAGATGGATTTGAGAAACTACACTCCGTAACGAAACTGACAATAATAGAATAGCCACACTTAAGTTTGCATGACATACACATATTTGATATGATAGTATCAAGGTAACAATATATGGGAAAATATTGAAAGCAGTCCTTTGAATATTATTACCTATGTATAAGTGGCATGAAAAGAAATTAGAAATTTTTTGTTTTGAAATTTACGTTAAATGGAATTCATGTAACTAGAAAAGCTATGAATAAAGGTAGCAAAGAACTTATTCTAAATATTTGATGCTATTTTATGTTGTTGACCTTCTTAAGTGCATGTGGATAACCTTATTTCGGTGCAAGTGGATGAACAAATAGGAATAATTTGGTTTAGTGTGTATAAATACATCATATCGAAGGCACATATAAGGAAAATAATAAAATATTTTAGTCTAGAACTGAGCCATTTGTAATATTCCTAGAGTAAACTACCATAAAAACTCTTGTAAAATGAGTGTTATTGAATAATTAAATGTGATTAATTATTATATGGATATTAAAAGAAGAATATTCTTCTAATTATTCATTATAAGAATATTACAAGAATTAATTCTTAATTCTTATACTGAGAATACTTTATATTCTTCTATGTAAATAAATTATATTTTCTCAGTTGGTATATTTTATGAGTTTTAAAACTATTGAGTCATAGTTTTAGAAAAACTATGGATAAGTGATATGTTGTCCATATGGCCAAAGAAAATCTTCTTTGAAAAAAAGAATGAAAGATTTATGGATGATTAATTGAGTGATTTTAGAATTTAGAAAATATGATTTATGAAGTGATTTGTAGATGATTTATTGAGCAATTTTAGAATTTAGGAAAAATATGATCTATGGAGTGATTTTAGAATTTAGGAAAGATATGATTTGTGGAGTGATTTATGTGTGATGTATGTGATTCCTTTAGAATTTAAGAAACCTATTTAATTTTCCTAATTCTAGTTATTGTAAGCTTATGAGAAATAAGAACTAATCACAAAATACATGTAGAATCAAGCCATAAGAGAGGAAGGAGTGTTTTTGAATAATTATATTTACAAAATGGGTTGAATCAGTTCAGAGGGGAACTCAATGTATAATTGCTCCATCTCTTACTTGGCCACTGTTAGCTATAGTAGTGCGGCAGACATAATCAATTCGACATAGAATACCACATCTTAAGTCTCACTAGATGAGGGATTCCAAGCATGCATTAAAATTTAAGTAACTATGCTATTTGAAAATTATTGTGTTTTTGTATGGTGCATGAAGTAATAAGAATCAAATTTATTTGCATCAAAGATTTCATATGATAAAGTGTTGCTATTATTTTCTTGGAAAAGCTCCATGGGATTTCGTGCATAGAGGAATAAGTGTTTTTTTGCATTAGATTCTTAAAAGATTTCATGGTTAAAGAATTGTGTGAATTGCATGAGTTATTGAAAAATAGGGTCTACTATAGCACCATTTACGAATCTTGGTAGACCTGATGCTCTGATTATGGCCTAGGGAAACCCTTCCTTCTAGAGTTGGTCCAAAATTTAATTTTATTTCCTATACACTACTTTGCCTTGTGATAAAAGTGTGTACACGCGGGTAAAGATATACCCAACCCATGTAAATATGTTAAAAAAGTTAAAAAAAATATATTTTCTTAATTTCGGGCAGAGTTCAACGGGTTTACCTCTTACTCACCTCTTATTGCTTATGGCCCAACTGTTTCCCAACCGAAATAAACTAATTTGGAGAAGTATAAATAAACCTCTAGGGGAAGGCATTAAGGGAGAAGATATGAGATATTGATACTATAGTCAAATTATCCCTAATAAAATCTGATGAAATCCCTTGTATTGGTGATGGAGGAAGATTGTTGAGGCCGAGAAATGACAAATTTGGAGGACGGTTCTGCTTGGAGTCAAAGAAGGACTCAGGTCGCATTTCTCCACTTTACTTGTAGCTAACTTTAATAAAGGAATGTTGTTCTATTTCTGATATTAATGTGTTTATGCATCTATTTATATTGTAATTCGTTTATGAATCTTACATTGATGCGTAATTGTTCATTCATTTATATGATTCTAAGTTAATATAATGAACATGCTTTATGTTTCTACTATTGTATATGTTTCATTTGAACAATTTTCAGGTTGCGAAGACATCAAGAGAAGCTGACGATTTTCACCCTGCGGGATCTACTCAAACGTAAGACTTCTGGGTAAGGACACTCTCACACAGTTTACTAGAATAAGAATTTATGTTGATTTCCCGAGCTTTTCTTGTTGTGGTTTGCCATCTACTCTATTGGGGTTCTCAACCCAAGACCGTAGGGTATTCTAACCCACAACAGAATTGGTGAATCCATTGGGGATAACATTTTTGTTATTTCTGGTTTGGGTTTTTTGTTCTCAATTAGGGTTCAATTTCTTGATTTCTTGCTTCTACAGTTTTGTTTGATTCATTAGTGTCCCAGTCATCAAGTCTGATCTTCTTGATCAGCCTTTGATTTTTGTTTTTTCCTAATTAAGCTTTGTATACATTGTTTTATTAGGTTACAATCATGTATACACATAGGTTTCTTCAAGCAGACTCGTGTATACACAAGTTTCTTCTATTAGAAATGTGTGTGAACGATCTTGTGTCTTTGCATAGTCGTGTATGATTTTTTTTAAATTATTTTTCAAATATTTTTTACCAGTTAGGTCTACTGCCTGGTGCTTTATGCTATTGTATGGTCATCTGTTGTCTAGAGAACTCAGTTTTCCTGCAAGTTTTCTTCTTCAAAATCTCCTTCTCATTGAAAAGTCTTGATTGGCCTAGGATTTCTTCTTAAGCAAGTTCGCAGTTTGTGTCCTGGGTTCAAAGATTCACTTTGAAGTTCTTAGATGTTCTGGTTTTCCAGAACAAGAAATTTATTTTGATTTCATTTTCAGGCCAGATTTCAAGTTCCCTTGCTTTGATTTTCTTTGTTTGATGGCCTTGTTGCTTTTCATGCTTTTTTGAGAGTCTTTTTGGAAAGTTTGAAAGTATTTCTTTCTTGAAATTTGGTCAGTTTCTCGAACTCTTTTCCTACTATTCAGATCAGTTTCTACAAGTTTGTAGTCTTTCTTGTTTCAAGTTTCATTTTTTATGAGTTTTATAACTTGCAAGATTTAATGACTCCACGTAGTTATTTCTTGATATTTCGAATTTTACTAGTACTTTTGTGACCTTGCAAAGTTTCTTTTGTTTCCTTAAATGAAAAAACACAAAACATCACTTTTCCTTTTTCTTTTTCCAAGATTTTGGTTTACGATTTCTTTTGTTTTGTTTTTAAGAAGCGAATTTTGATCTTTTGCAATTTGTTCTGCTTACTTTGGAGAGAGATTTGTTCTGAATTTTTTCCCTCTTCATTTTCAAGTTGGCTTATTGTGTCTATAAAGAACTACATTTGCTTGTGTGTTATTTAGGATCTTGCATCATCATTTTGACTTGCAATAAGTTAGTTTTCATTTTAAGCATTCTTAGTCTTTTTAGATTTTGGGTGTGTGTGGATTGTTTTAGAAAAGAAAAGAAAAATATTTTTATTATATATAGGTTTTCATAGAACCCAAGTAGAAAGCACTCTTCATCGAAGAAATTGATTGCATTCATATAGATAGTTTTCCATTGGTTTATTTTGTGTCATAAAACATCATCAGTTTCCCTCTCATAATCCCCCTTGACTTAAAGAAAATCTATATAAAATCAAGCAATCTAATAAAACGAGCTAGAACTTTTATTGTTGTCATTAATAAACACCAACAAGTTTAGGTTCATTAGGGCCTTGGAATAGGTGAGTGGAGAGTTAAATCTCCAAGGCCACTCAAATTACAAAACATAGAGGTTGAATAAAGAGTGAAACCCAATATCGTTAGAAATACCGGGAAAGCTCCTTGACCGGGAGTTAAGCATGAGGGAGATTGAAGACAAGTAAGAGAGATACCCCCTATCCTACTTGTTGGATCCCACCTCATGACTGTTCCACCCATCTTTTGATATGAGTTGGTATCCATAATTTCCTTTCCTAGGGATCACATAGGTCACTGTGGAGTGGAATCCCATGGCACCTAAGGATGATCTTGCATCACGTTCAACAATACTTCCTTTGCGAAGCTTGGGTGCTTGCATAGATAAAGGCTGTTGTCTAGAGGTTAATGTAACTGCTTCTGATACCTTCGCTAGTAGGCCTGGGGCGTAATTATCCAAAACTATTTTCGGAAGGCCCTTGATTTTGACTTCTTTGTATTTTGGTGTCTGTTTCTAATCACCTGGAAAGGAAATACTTGAAAGTTGTTTGATTGCATGTACCTTTAGGGACTTTTATAGAGTGCTCTTTGGTCCTAGTTAGCCTAGCTTTAAATGTTATTGAGTCTTTAAGTATATCTCTTTAAAATAATTCAAAGTGGCTGATCGACCAGCTCATCGATCTAGGAAACTTCATGGGATATCACCTATGAGTCCTAAGCCTTCTCCTCAAAGGTGTAGGAGCAATCCTACTAGTGGTTTTCAGCCAATGGCAATAGGTACATCATAGATTGATCCTCTGGTTGTAGTTATTAATTTGTAAGATAAACCTGGTACAAGTAGAGAGTTAGAGAGGAAAATTCCATTTCTTTCTCAAGTTCTCTTTCAGTCAGAAGACAATATTGAGGTTGAAGAGCTTTCTCAGTCTATTGCGGCTCCTAATTCTCCTCTTCCTCTTGATTATCTAAACGTTTTATTATACGTCAGGACTTTAACCAACAAGCCTTCAAGCCCAGGTTTATATCGATATTTTCCTTCGATGACACTGTTGGAAGCATGAAATCCATGATAAGTGCTACGAGTATGAAAACTCCAGTACCTATACAAGGAGGAGGAAACATTTCTATACCTTACGTTACTCCTAGTTCTACTATATTTGTTTCTACTTCCATTCCATCTTCAAGTGGAATCTCTCAAGCGGTTGCCTATAGCATTGGATTTTTCCATTTTGGATAGATGACTAGCATGATTCCTCCGGTTCCTTTAAGTATTCCATCAACTACATCCACATCCATGTCAAGTGGATCAACTTATTTTTAGGGTTTCCTATTTAGCAGTGGCCATATACCACATTCCAATCCAAATTTCAGATCAATCCCTTTTTCCTCTATGGGTCAAAGTTATAATCCGTTTCAAAGTTGGACAAACCCTGTGGTTAGTGGGTTAGGAGTTGGGAATCAATCTTATTTCAGCCAACAAGGGAATATACCATGTTCTTCTGTTAGTTCTTTCCAGAACTTTTCTCCCTATGCTAATGCATGGAACCCTTACCAAGGGCTCCCTGCTCATTTAACACTTCTCTAGGGGCAACTTTACTAGTTACGTAGGTTTTTCGGTAGGAGTTGGTCAAACTCCAGTTTTTTCTGGACCAAAAGAACCTCCTTATGGTTCAATTGGGTTTATGAGTTACTTCAGGCAACCTAGTCCCTTCTCAAATCCATACCATTCTTTTTAGAACATTGGGAGTTTCACCCACACCGTGTGGAATCCTCGGGGTCCACCATGACTCCCTTTTCTGGCAACATTAAACTTGCCACATCTCTCTAAGTTGACTAATGATCCAATTAGGCATAACCCAGTTTGGCCTTTGGTCCCAATGAAACTTCCCTTAGATACACCAAAATTCGAGGGGAAAACTAGTGAAGATCTGGGTGACCACGTAACCACTTTCCAATTATGGTGTTTGTTGAACTCCATGATAGACGATTCAATTAGGTTGAGATTATTTAAATGTACCCTAACTGGAAATGCGACTAAGTTGTACATAGAACTTCTAGGGGGAATCTTCACTTCTTTCGGTGATTTTTCTACTATATTTTTGGACCATTTTCAATATCCTATCCAATGTGATGCTGGAACTAAGCTTTTGGCTAATTTCCAACAGGATTAGCCAACTCACATTTCAGACCATATCCAGGAAGGGAGGAGAAGGAAGAGGCTCATCAAAGCTGATATTCCATAATAATTCGTTCTTGAATGGTTTCTTAAATCATTACAACCTAAGATCTTTAAGGACGCGTCTCTCTCTCGTGTTTTCACCAAAGAACAAGCTATTTTTAGAGCCCAGCAGTTCAAACTCATATATTCTCAGTTTGGGGTTCTTTAGAAAATTCTACCTAATTCTCCTAGTCCAAGGTGGATATAGCCAAAACGAGGCGAGGTCCCCATGATGATGATTTAGATGGATCAATTGATGCCAACATGGCTAGCCTACTGAATCAATTGCAACAATTGTCTTTATAAACTGCTTCTTCTATGCAGTCATCGTCATCTGTATCTACAGCTTCCCAACCAACGTCTATAAATTCCATTAAAGCTTTTAACCCTAAAGGGAACCAACAATACGATGGGAAGAAGAAAGGATGGGGTAGGAAAAAGAGGCAGGATTGGAAGGGAGATGCAAATAAACCCGACAATGATGCTCAGGGGGGTAGGAAATAGTCCAAGAAAAAGGTAAAATTTCCATGTAAGTTACGAAATGGGGATCATTTGACTCATCTCTACCCTGATATCCAAGATGCTCAGTGCTTGTTAGTGTAGCAGGGGTCCTCTAGGTCCTAGAATATCCTCGCTAACCCCTTTCCCAAAGAGCAACAATTACTTGCTCCCGTAAACTCTAATGTTGGTACCCCCACAGGGGGCAACCAGGAAAGGGGTAATTGATTAAATGCCTACATGATGAGTTCACATATCGATGTTGCTACATGACCGCATGAGTACAGTGAATCATAATTATTTAAGATTAAGTTTGCTTCCCATGCCTCAAAGCCGCTCCATATTGAGAGGCCCTCTATTGAGTCTATACCTCAGATGCCGAAAGGCTGCGGAAAGTGCTTGACCACTAATCCTAATGATACGGCAGCCTGAAACTACTTGATTGTAGAAGATTTGGCTCAATGTCCTTGTGCTATGTGAGCATTAGAGGTACTCCAATCATATCCCACTTAGAGGAGTGCATTACTCTCGACAATTGGAGTAGTAGATCCAAAAAATTCTCTTGTGCTCACTTTTGATATGTTAAATGTCAAAAAGAGACTCTCCCATCATATGGTTTTTTAGATAAAGTCTACATATTGAAAGACCAACATCTTTTGGACCGTTATTGATGAGGGAGCTTCCATATCTGTGATTTCCATGTCATGTTGGAAGGCTATTGGATTGCCTCAAGCTATTCCTTCACTGACTCTATTGATGACATCTGATGGACATTCTAGTAGGTTGCACAAGATTATTCTAGCCTTTCCCATCTGTGTTGAGGGAAAGGTGGTAAATATTGAGGTAGAAATAGTCGATGAGAATCTAGATTACAAGCTCCTCTTAGTCAGGAATTAGATTTACGAGATGGATGCCATAGTTTCATCATTATTTTTCATCCTTTGTTTTCCTCGTGAGGGGAGGATTGTAAAAGTTCATCAGATGGACTATGCTCGGGGGGACTCCCACACATCTTCTGATTCTACTATTCCATTAGTGGACAATCCTAGACAACCTATCGAGAATTTAGGAGTTGGGATATACTCTTCTTTAATGGGTATTTTTTGATCTTCCTACACCTTCAGCTAGAATCAATGGTATTTTATCCTCCAAGGGACCTTCTCGAAGAGAGTTCTTTTGAACTCATTATTTTTTAGACCCTTGGCCTTTACCTTCATCTGACACCACATTAGATGCAGGGCTAGTAAGTGGAATGGCATGTCCTATGTTTACAGAAGAAATTGCTTATCAATGTATTGTTAAATCTATAGAATTCAATCCTATTCCTTTCTCAGCAGAGGAGTTATATGGATATGTGGCTCCGGCATGGACCCTCGATTCAAGTTCAGCTCAATATTTCTTAGATACAATATTAACATATGAGGATGCAATCCTGGAAGCAATGATGGGTGTTGATAGACCAAGGGATGGTCTACATCATCATTCATATTTCCTCCCTCACTTGCAAGAAATTGAGTCAAGTTTGATGTTCATATAGTTTTAAACACTTTGGCCGTAGCACAGTTTTCTGCTGAAGGTAACATGTTTGTTATCTCACAAGCTATACTAGCGAACATCTCTAGGAATATTAACATAATCGAAAATGCCTTCATTGGAGCTGATTGTTCCCCTGAAGATTTTCAAACTTATACTAATATATTCCAATAGTTTCATGATTTTTTCACTTGTTCTTATGAGCAAATGCTTGGAATAGATATATTTATGGTCCAACATGAGATTAATACATATGAAAATGCTAAACCTATTCATTGAAAACATCGACTAGTTAATCCTAGAAAAGTAGCAGCTATCAAAGATGAAGTCAAAAAGTTGCTATAGGTAGGTTTCACATATTCCATTCCTCTAATTGAGTGGGTATCTAATCCAGTCCTCGTAGAAAAAAAGCAAGGAACAATTTGAATATGTATTGACTTTAGGGACCTAAATAAGGCTTGTCTGAAAGACAATTACCCCATGCCCTTTATTAATCAAATTATTGATGAATGTGTGGGTAATGAAATTTTTTCATTCATGGATGGATTCGCTGGTTACAATCAAATTACTATCCATCCAGAAAACCAGCACAAGACAACCTTTATTTGTGGACAGGTATGTTTGCATACAAAAAGATTCCTTTTGTCCTAAAAAATACTGGAGCCACCCTTCAGTGGGCCATGTCTTATGCTTTTAACAACATCAAGCACGTTATCAAAGCATATCTGGATGATTTAGTTGCTCATTCTTGAAAGAGAATTGATCATCCTAAGCACCTTTGGTTGACTTTTGAGTGGTTTCATTTTTATAAAATCTAGTTGAATCCGAATAAGTGTGTTTCTGTAGTCACATCGAGATGCTTGTTAGCATTCATCATGTCATCAGAGGAGATTCATGTTGATCCCTTCAAGGTTGATGCAATACTTCAGTTCCGTCCCCCATCTTCCATATGTCAACTTCAAAGTCTCCAAGGAAAAGAAAATTTCTTAAGGAGATTTATAGCCAATTATGCCAAGATCACAAAAGGATTTATCTGTTTTCTTAAGAAAGGGGTCCCATTTTTATGGTATTATTTTGCACAATGATCTTTTGATGCTTTGAAAAAAGAATTAATCTCTACTCCATTGTTAAGTCCACCTAATTATAGTAGATATTTCCTCTTGTATCTCACTACAGCATAATCAACCATTGGTGTTCTGGTTCAAAAGATGATGTCTTTTGTGAGCATGTAATCTACTATCTAAGTCGAGGCTTGGTAGGTCTTGAACCATGTTACTCTCCCATCCAGAAATTAGCTTTGGCAGTTGTCCATGCTGTCCAGTGGCTTCGACATTACATTCTGATTCGAAAAACGTTCGTCTTAGCAATCGTCAATCCATTTCAGTTTGTTCTCAGTAGGTGAGTAATTTGGGGAAAATATAATGGATGGATTGTCATTTTGCAAGAATTCGATCTTGAATTCATGTCGGCTAAATCTAGGAAAATTTTAGTATTTGCAGAGTTGATATCAAAGCTGCCTTGTGAGGAAGAAATGATTCATGAGGAAAGTTGTCCTGATGAACACTTATTTCTTATTTCTCCACAAGATCCTTAGTATGGGGATATTATTATATATCTCCAGGCTTCGAAGTTCCCTCCCGCTTTTTCCAAATAATTATGTTATTATATGGGACACATTATATTTTCATTGGATTGATTCAATCCTTAGGCATTATTTAAACTAGGAAGAAGTTGAGTCAGTTCTTAATGATTTCCATAGTGGATCTTGTGGCAGTCATCTATTTGGGCTTGCAACAACCCAAAATGTTATGTTAACATGTTACTTTTGGCCTTCAATCTTCAAAGATTATATTGAAGCAATCAAAAGATGTCATCCTTATCAAGTCTATATTTGGAAAATGCAGGAGCATCCAGCTATGCTCTTCCATATTAACACTATCGCGCCTTTCACGAATTGGGGCATTGATTTTATTACTTGTAATCTGCCTTCAGAAGGAAATCACAAGTACATCATAGTGGTTGTAGACTACTTTACTAAGTGGGATGAGGCCATATCTACTTTTAAGAATGACAGTGAAATAACGGCCTTATTTTTCTTCCATCAAGTTATTTCTTGGTTTGGTATCCCTAAAGAGATTGTCACTAATCATGGCAGTCATTTCAAAAATCAACTAATGTTTTAATTGGCTCTCAAGTTGGGTTTCCGGCAAGAGCATTCATCTCCATACTATCCTCAGGCCAATGGGCAAGTTGACACCGTGAGAAAACCCCTCAAAATCATCCTACAAAGGACAGTTAAGAAATCTAGATCCAATTGGCACATCATGTTATATTTGGCACTTTAGGCATACCAAACGTTAGTTAAGACTGCCACTGGCTTTACTCATTTTCAACTGGTTTAAAAGTTGGAATTTATTTTTCCTGATGAATGAGAAATTCCTTCCCTTAAACTAACTATTTAACTTCTTCCAGAGACTTCTAGCTTCGAGGAGCGCCTTGTTCATTTGGAGTATCTTAATGAGCAGCGTCGAGATCTTGCCACAATAAATGAAGCCCATAAAAAATAGGTAAAAATTCAATACGATAAAGTTGTCTATCTTGGAAATTTTTCTAAAGGTGACCTTGTCTTGGTCTATGACGAAGACAAAGACACCTTAGGGGGAAGCAAGTTTAAGCCTATGTGGTACAGTTCCTTTATAGTTAAGTGAGTTTTGAAAAGGGAGCTTATGAATTAATTGAATTTGAAGGAAACAAGTTGGCCGAGATGAGAAATGGTCTCTACCTTAAGAAGTACTTTGCTTATGCTTCCGCTGAGCACTTACTTGTTTGTATATATTGTATGTTTGTACATATCTATCTATCAGTATCAGTGATGTTGGTATTTTTGATCTGCTTTGGTAGGTATTGATGGAAAATTCAATATATCTAGGATTCGTTGATGGTGTGAGTAGGCATACTCGGATCCTTATCTCCATGGCTTGGGCGATTTATTATCCATCTGGCCAGCTGATGGTTTGGAGAGGAGTATGTATTGGTCCTTCTTCGAATAATATTACCAAATATACTTTCATTATTAATTTTCTATCTGAAGTGATATATCTTGATATTGATTGGTTAGTGTTTTATTTAGACTCACAACTGGTGGTATCTCAGCTGAATAATGTTTATCGGGTCCGAGATCCCTATTCGTATCCCTAATTTTTGAGAGTACGATTGTTGCAACGATCATTTATTTATATCACATATTTTCACATTCCACGATCAGAAAATTCCTTAGCTGATTGTATTGCTAATCAAGCAATGGATTGGCATATAAATCATTCATCATATTAAAAAAAATAAAACATAATCGAAGTATCATCTGTATATATGATCATCATAAAATCACATGTATATAGATAGAGTGTTTGTGTCCAAAATAATATACAAAAATCAAGACAAAACGCCCTACAAAATTTGGGCTTATGCCCATCATCATGTCTAATCATAAAAATATCTGATCATCTATCTATCTGGCTCAGGATGAGCAGCTAGAAAATAAACAACGACATTGGCCACATGCCAAAATAGTTGCACCCAGTCTTGCAGTACTCCTACCACGTGACTCTCCATCTCCTCGGGTAAGTCCTTTATGGCTGTCATCCATACTTTGTGAGTAGGTTTCACCAAGTTCCTCTAAATTGCATGGACAACTCTCTCCATCTTAGTTATAGGCCCTTTGGCATCTCTTCCATGACATCTATGTTGGGGAAATCCGTCAGGTCTCACTGGCCCAACATCTGAAACATTATCTTATATTTTGTAAGTGTCTTATCTCTAAAAGTATTTTTATGCTCATTTATATTAAAATATAAAAAATATTAAGAAATTAAAAATAAATAAAAAATTGTTAGCTATGGTACCTCATGCTACATCTGGTGGTAATACTAAATCTGGATCTCCTCGGAAATCCAGTCCGGCATAGGGGTATTTGTTGACTGCGATAACCTATTGATCCCACCATGGAAAAAACTCGTCATCAAAAATCGTCTTGGGGACATCACCACCCACTAGGCGTTTCATCAGGTCAACCCATCTACCCATCCGCGGATCCCTCAAGCTGCTAATGGTTGATAATACCTTGGGTTGAAGCCCAGGTAATTTCTCAAAGAAGAACGAGCATAAGATTGTGTCGTATCCAAAATTATTTGTCTGACCCTTTTGAATGGAAGTGAGTTGGTTCTTCATGTTGGTCAGTAGAGGTGTACACCAAACAAACACAACAGTAAGGCATTCCACTACTAGGCCCATGGATACACATGAGGCCTATCGTAAAGCAGTAGAACCGTTTACCCTGGCGATGGTAAAAAGTAGGATCTTCAAGGATAAACTCTCTACATGCTTGATTGGAATCTCACTTCCAGTCTCTTCATGATGACCATGACAATATATGTGGATGTAGTTTTTTACACTGAGACTACCTCTCATCTTGCCAGTAGAATGCACTATCTCTCCCCTTTGAGAAAGACTGGGAATGAAGTAAATATTTTGTATCTCGATCCTTAGGGGAATATATCAATCATGAATGCATCGTCCTTTGCACTCCAGTAATGAATTAGCAACTCACGCAATCGTGTATTTGCCTTCATGTTTGGCACTTTAAAGAATTTTAGCAAGCCACAAGCTCTCAAAGCATCTGAGGCATTTTGATCCTACATTACTTGGTTATCAATGGCACTATGCTCCCTTTCTCGATAGGTGATTGTCATGCTTCCCAAAAAAGATGTTTCAAATCATTAGATTTATGTTTTAAATTTCTTATTCGCACACATGCGGGTTCCCTTTTTACGCAATTGCGTGTAGGGATCTCATATATGCAGGTTGCCTGTATTCAACCCATGTGTATGCAGAGTTGAAATTTTAATATATTTTCCTACGATCAAATTATGAAAAAAATCTAAAAAGTATCACGAATGGTTAAAAGCATGATAAAAGAGTTACCTTGAAGTTTTGGAGTGATTTTAACGATTGGATTAGACGGAGGAAATTTGTTTGAGCTTTTCTCCATAGCTGTTTTCTCAAAACACAAATGACAAAAATGTGAGTCCAAAAGTCCCTATATAGGTTGCAAAATGAAAATTATTTTTTGAAAAGTTGATTTTTGTCTTATGGACGTTTTGACCTTTTGCCTTGGAGTATTGGGAATGTGTCATCCTTACAGCAAATTTTGGAGACTTCTTCGAGCAAGCATTTTGATCGCATGATTGCAGACCCATCATGGTATACATCGTTTTCTTACAGGCATAAGGGCTAGGGAATACCACTTCCCACTGAATTTTTCATACTAGCCTCCATACCGCTATATGTTTTCCATAGGGTTGACCCCATCATGCCTTGTTTCAAAAACCATTTTCACTCGCTAACTTTAAAATCATGACATGATGGTAGAGCCAACCTTTACATGGGCATCTCAATTAGATCCTCGCTAACATTTGTTGCCCATGCTGCTATATCAAGTAGGCTTCAGAGTCCTCTTTAGTCCCATCATGACTTGTGCATTAGAGACTCATTCTAATTCTTCTGCGCTATTTTTTTTGGCCTTATACCCTAGAGGCTCCTTTGTGTTGAATTGTACTGTTGCATTTCATATTGACTATTTCCACCTTTTCACCTTGAGTCAACTTCAATTGGACTCATGTTTAAGCCACTTTTCGACCATGTCTTCTACAAAATAAACCATTCAATCACTCGGCCTTTGCAACTTCACGCACCCTTCTACCCATGGAAAGAACATTTCTTTGAGTTTCCTTGACTAGTTTTGCCACCTTGGATTGAGCATAGGAAAGTTCCCCTCCCAGGAGCTAGAGATTCTATTTTTTCGACACTTGTTCTTTCGAATGTACTATAGCATTGTTTTATTGTTTTTTTGAGCTTCATATAAAAGAAAAAGAAAAAAATATATATTCCAAAAAGAGAGGGAACAAGACATTATTTCCATATTTGATGGCAACTAGAGTCAGTTGTCTCGCCCTTGAACAAAGAACTCAAAAGTAAGTCTTTTACTCTGTTGTGATGGGATTTAGTTTGACTTATAAGAGCCTTAACCTTCTTATTGAGTCAGTACTCCTCTAATTGGTTACCTCTTCCAATCATATGGAAAGTTTGTTTATGCCTCTTGCATGACGAACTTATACAAAGCTATCATATGCTACCATGTTGTCACAATTGAGTCATTCTTTTGTTCAATGGAAGTAAACTTGATTCAGCCTCTCTGTGGTGTCTCTTGATCTATTTTTTACTCGGACATCCCTAGTTGTTAGTGTCATGTTTTTTATCACATAAGCTATATTGGTCCTTCGGTCATGCCAGTTTTAGAAGGTCTCCATCGACTTCTCGCTAGCGGGTCTTGCTCTTTTTGACGATGACAAATTTCTCTGAGGGCAGATCTACATCAGCACCCTGACCCTAATTTCATTATTGAGAGGTCACCTTGTGCTCAACATTGATCAGTATCATGGGTCTTTGAATGAGTGGTTTCCCTTGTGTTCGACATCACCTTTCATTATCTCACATTGGGATTTGTGTAGTGCCTTGGTTTCCATCTGACCGTATTGGTGGATTCTTTGCCTCTATGTCAACTTTCATTATTGGTTGGTTTAGAGGGTTTCTATCATGCAATAGCCACATCTTGTGTATGCTAAAAACGTGTTTCGGTTGGCTTACTACATCTTTGTTCGTCTGATTCCTTCCACATTATTGGCCTATGGGTTACACTCGCGCTAGATTAATGAAGGATGCCTTAATGCCTTCCTTCTAACGGATATTTTCCCATCAACTTCAACTCATTGCTCAAGGAGAGAGATCTAGAGTCCATTTAGTAGTACCTTAGGGTTTGTAGTCATTAGTGGCAGATTCCTTCACTATTGATATTAGGAAAACATCATTATCTCATGATTGATAGATTCTTCCAAGTGTTATTCACACTTGTTAGATTGTATTGGGTACCTTGACTCTCATCATCATTATCGATGAGTAGCCTCACATTTGTTAACAGTATAAACCGATGACCGATAAGTAAACTATTTCTCACATGGTTGACTTCAGATTATTTATTCTCATAGTGTAGAAATGTACCACGGTGGTCAGTGAAGACCTCGGGTTCGCATCAGCATGTCTTGGTTCACTTCTTAGTTGCTCCTGTTTCTGCTAGTTGACACCATCCACCTTATATATTACATTTCATTACAATGATATCTTATATGTTGGCACCCGATTTGCAGTGTAGTACCATTTATTCTATCATGTTCACTTGGTAGTATTTGGATCAGTTTCTTGACTTCAATTTTCAGTTTAATACTTGATCATCATTGATCAGCTCTTTATGTGTGATATTCAGACATATACTTTCTTGATTATGCTTAGATGATCCATTATGTATTTCTAGTTCCTCTATACTTGTATCCATATTGGATCCGTACTTGACATGTGGACATGCTTTACTATTTTTGAGCATGGGTATGACCACCTCAGACAACAGTTTCTTTCTGATCTCTTCCACTGGCTTAGCAGGATGAATTCTGGTGAACTACTCCTCGGTCTCGACATGATTCCTTCTATACCCTTAATACATTCTGGCCATCATGTACCCCTTCTGACCCCATATATTAGCAGGCATCTGTTATAGCACCATTTACCACTCTTTGTAGATCTGATGCTTTGATTATGGCCTAGGGTAATCCTTCCTTCCATACTTGGTCCAAAATTTAAAAAACAATGTTTTATTCACTATACACTACTTTTATCTGTGATAAAAGTGAGTAGCCGTGGGTTAGCATATACCCAACCCACATACATATGTTAAAACACTTAAAGAACTAAATTTCCTTAATTTCAGGTGGAGTTCTTGGGTTTTACTTTTTATTCGCCTCATATTGCCTGTGGCCCAACTATTTCCCAACTGAAAAACCTTATTTGGAGAAGTGTAAATAAACCTCCATGGGAAGGCCTTAAGGGAGAAGATATGAAATATTGATACTATAGTGAGATTATCCCTCATCGAGTCTAACGAAATCCCTGTGCCTCCTCCACTTCCCAAAGCTTCAGGAAACCCTTGTTTCCTTATTGAAGATATCCTTCATCTTTCTTAAGATATCCTTGTATTGGTCATGGAGACAGATTGTCAGGGCCAAATAAGGATGAATTCGGCGGATAGTTCCGCTTGGAGCAGGAGAATGACTTAGGTCGTGTTTCTCCACTTTACTTGTATCTAACTTCAATAAAGGAATGTTGTTCTATTTCTGATATTAAATGTGTTCATGCATCTATTTATATTGTAATTCGTTTATGAATCTTACGTTGATGCATAATTTTTCATTCATTTATATGGTTCTAAGTTAATATCATGAACATGTTTTATGTTTCTACTGTTGTATATGTTCCATTTGAATAATTTCCAAGTTTGAAAGACATCAAGAGAAGCTGATGGTTTTCACCCTATGGGATCTACTCAAACATAGGACTTCCAGGTAAGAATACTCTCACACAGTTCTGTAGAATAAGCATTTAGGTTATTTTCTTAACCATTTCTTGTTGCGGTTTATCCTCTGCTCTGTTGGGGTTCTCAACCCAATACCATAGGGTGTTCTCACCCACAACAGGGTCCAAAAATGTCTTTGTATATCCCAAACTGTGATATATGTGTAAAAATAGAAAGAGGATTTTCTAAATTTCCAAAGAGAAATATTGGACTCTTAAAGACAATATGTGCTTATGTGCATAGAAATAATATCTAGTATATTAGGTCTACTGGAAATTAATAGTTGATTTTACATGCATGGTAAGCTTGATTCTTGCATAGAGAGGTAAGTAATTTTTTTGAGAAAGAGTTCACATAAAACCTTTGTATAGAATTCAATTGGTTGTGTTATTTGAGAAGGATTTGGCATTCATGTTATTTGTTGAGGAATTATGACATGTTTGTCTAATGTGTGAAATGATAGGAAAATATTTTATATTACATGCATAATAGCTAGTGAGTTAGCTAACTTTTGGAAAAAGAATAATTAGTTTGTTAATTACATGGAAAATAAATATATGTATTTGAATGCAAGGATGTATTTGTTGTGTTACAATTCTTCAAAAATAAGAGAAGAGAAAAACATGTCTTTGTATGCATTGTTGAAGGAGATTCTTAGAGAGGAAAACTGATACTCACATGCTTTATTGTGTTAGGATTCCTTAGGAAGATTCTTTAGAGAAATATATATACTTTCATGCATGGACAAATATTGTTTTGGTATTAGATTTCTAGATAAAATGAAGGTGCAATCACATAATATTGATTGTGTTAGCCTTCTTTTGGCAAAAATAATATGCATTTTCTCACCTAAAGCGATTAGCTTCCTTTTGGAAGTATATTATGTATAGTTATTGGGATAGATCTTCTCGTAAGATGAAAATGTATCTTTGCATGCATAACAAAAAAATGTTATGTGTTTGACCCCTTGGAAAAGAATGCATATATTTTTCCATGCAAGCTTTAGTTAGCTTCCTTTGGAGATAAATATATGTTTCACAGGAAAGAAGAACAAGCTATCATGTTATTTTATGTTGGAGAGGACAAGTTGTTGCATGCAGGAAATTATAACTATTATGTTAATTTTGTTTGGAATAGGGCTGGCATTTATTACATAATAGCCATTGTGAATAACACTCCTGTGGAAAATATGTTTATGGAGAAAACATGCATTCACATGCATAAGTATAGAATCTATTGCATTAATCCCTTTGAAAAAGAAAAAATAATAGTATGAATAAAGAAAATTGTTTGTTAGGATAGTTCTCTTGAAATCTTGTTATGTGTTTACATGCATAAGAACAATATCTAGTATGTTAGCTTTCCTTTGGAAGAATATGAAAGTGTATGCAACATTGTGTTAGGGTTTTGTTAGAAAGATGGCGCTTGATAGTGATTTATTTGTTACAAATGCATGTGAAATGATGTTAAATAAGACCTTTCCTAACATTGCATTTATGTTTTATGCATGCACACACATAGACGTTGAAGTGACAGTGATAAATATTGATTATTGGTTTATTAATATTTTATCTAACCATTATAACAAGTGCGCTAACGAAAACAATGACATGAAATAACGGTGATTTGTGCAAAACAAAGTTCATGTTTAACGTTGTGGAAGATAAAGATTTGTTGGTCCATGTAGATTGAGGAATTCCAACTGCCTGATGATCCATTGATGGAAACAATTAGAGGATAAGACATAAAAATTGAGGATTACTAAGTAAATGATATTATTTTGATTGTAATCATTTATAGATAATTATATTGCATTTAAGATTATTTTTCTATGTAATATTTTATGAAAATGGTCAAGGATTGGACTCCCTTATAACCATTGAGTGAGGGGTGAACACGCTAAAGAGCGCTTAATAGTAAAATTAAACGTTCACTAGATTTCACCCTATGGTGATTCGAGGGTATATGGGTGTCTAATGATGTCATTGTTTGTTGTGCATTTTTATGATGTTAATTCCTTTAATGATGTTATTTTTATATTATCAAGTATGTGATTTACTAAAATAAATCAGGAATCATGGAACCGATGCATATTTATGGCAATATATGTAAGTTAATATGCTACAAAATTGACAATTAATGATTGTGTAACTCACTATGCTTTTACTTAATATTTCTCTATGTAATGATGATGGTTATTCTAATGATTATTGAGGGAATATAGAAACTAATTTAGAAAGTCAAACATAGGTAAGTGCTGAAAAAATGTCCTAACTCCATGCATTTTCCTGTGAGGTTACAAGGGATGTTACACCATCACTTAAAATAAAGTGAAATGGAAGATCTTTAGTGCTAAAGAGACTATTGTAGAAAGGAAAGATGAAATGTAGGAGGAATTTCCTTCCAATCTTAAGAAGATATGGAATTGAGGAAACAACGAGGATGATGCTTATTAAAGGGGAGTAATATTTAAAACACTTATGGATATCCTTTTAAACATTTACAATTTTTAAACTATTATTGGATTGAATGGGTATAGAAGCCATGATGGGACTTATGTGATGATGTAATAATTTTATTATTAATTGAGTTAATAAGTAAATTTATTGGAAATAATTCAGGAAAGAGCACTAGAGATTACAAAACTTCTTGCCAAAAAGTTATTGGTGGTTAATTCCACATGATGGACCTTCCTTAAAAGTCTCCTAAAAATCCCTAGGTGATTAAACTAACATAATGGGAAACAAAGGTTATGTTAATCATTTAGTTGGAGATAAATACAAAGTGGGGTGGAATAAAAAACTACAGGAGGAAAAAACATTCTTTAAAGAAAAAGAGAACAATATTTTTCAAAAACAAAAAAAAAAGGCCTAGGAAAAAGGTTGGTATACCTTAAAGCAACATGTTACTAAAATCTGCTAGGAAGAAAAATCTATAAAATAAACTACTCAAGAATCAAACTGGTTGTTGGTTCCAGAGGGCAATAAGATCTTAGTGAGGGGGGAACTATTGGAGATAGTTCAAGGTTGGGTGGAAAATTATCTATCCCTGAAAATGATCATGAATTGTGTTATGTATTGATAGAACAAAGGAGAATATATATACATTCTTTACTTATTGTGCATATTACATTATGCTAACATAAATCATATAACTACATGTTTTATTGGTTGATGTTCCTAATCCTTTGTATCCACACATAGAAGAATTTGTCGTCATTAATTTGTGATAAGAACCTGTGATGAGTTAAGAAATATTAAAATCAGGTCTAGGAACAATATTTAAGGGAGGATGAAATAATAAATAAACGAATCCAAAAGCATACACCGTTTCATATATGTATGGTCCCAATATCAAAATATGTTTAAAGGGAAGAGATGATGATTCAAATAAAAATATGATTGATATATTAACTAAGAAGATAGTTAAAAATCCTTTCTAGTTAAGGGCATGTCATGATCTCTGTGGAAAAAATAAAATGTCACAGTTATGAAGTTTGTGTCAACCCTTATAAGGTTGAATTCATCGAAATAATAGGAAAATTACCCCAACCCTACAAGGGGTTTTGAAACAAAAACTAGTAGACAAACATTATTCCTCAACCTAGGCATATAGAAGTGAATATTCAGAAGGACGCTGATCTGTAAACCATGAGAACGATTGGGGTCAAAAATTGAACTTGGAAAGAAAAAAGAAAACCCTTGCATCATTCTTAATAAATCTTTTGTCTTCTCCTTATCTTATACTTGCACATAAGACAAATTATTAGAAATTATAAAGGAGGAGAGTAAATTTAAAGAACTAAAAAGAGTAATCCTAATGGGGTTGAGGAAATTATGGTTTCCTATTCATAGATATTTGAAATAACCCTCCCTTGACATTGCGAGAGTAACCACCTATATTAGATAGCATGTTAACATAATAAGCAATAAATAATTAATGTTTACCCTATATTCCTTTAACAGGATCATGGACCCATTTACCCTCAGTCTTGTAGACTTAATGAAATAGTGATTACAATTGGGCCAGAATAATGATATTTCAACAAAATATATCATGTTTGCAACACGAATCTTCATAGAAATTTTCATCGACATTGTAACTACTCTATACTAGGGTATGCACCATACATAAAACCGTATAAATAATTAAACTCACGCATAAATAATAAAAGAAGGAAAATCCCCAATTAGGGACAAAATTCAAAGGATAATTTGATTGTCGATTGCGGAAAGTTGGAATGGTAAGAATAAATTAATTTCAAACTTACCATGTATGTTATAGTCCAACCATAGGAATAAATAGTCACACTAGACTATATTAAATACTTGAGAAAGAAATTGGAAGTTAGGAAACAAAAATTTAAGAAAAACCTACTAAATTGCGTAAAAAATAAACTAGGAGCAAGAAGTGAATATATGTCTTACAACAAGTAAAGGTTTGGAAGTCTTGAAACCAACTTGATGGTTCTAAATTCAAGTGTATTCCAACCATTATCGAAGTGAATTACTGACAGGAGAGAAGGATTGAATAATAATAATAATAATAGTGAGAAATACTTCATCGAAATTCTAGGAATACCAAAAGAAAAATCCCTTTGGAGGTTCCAAAATAATATAGAACACCTTGCATCCACTACACGTGAATGGTGTGATAGAGTAACAATCGAAGCTTCTCATTTGTGACAAGAGAGAATTGGTGACTAGTTCAAAAACAATCTTATGCTACAGATAAAGTGAAGCCCTAAACACTAGCAGAAACTCCAAAACCTAGAAGAATAGAAAATCAAATATAGAAAAATCATTAGATAGGGTAGGAATTGATAAACCCTCTCTATTATTCACCATGATATCCCAAAGTTAAATTAGGATAATAGAAGGTCAGTATGAATGGATAGCCATGTGAAATTCACATGAGAGCTCTAACAAGGCTAATATCTAATGTGCCACATGTGACAACAACTAACCATATGATAAAACTTGTCTTGCATGGTACGTAAGCACTAAGATAGATACCAAGGCATAACTAAAATTAAAGGTAAAAACATAGTACATGTGAATCATGGTTCATGCATCATAAATTATGTGAATAGCATATATGTAGTGTGAAGTCATAACACATAGGAATCGAGGGTATATATTGATGATATTAAATTACTCATGAATCCAAAATTATAAGTTGAAAATAAAAGTAAATATGGGAAGAAATTCATATACCCGAATAACCATATTTTATCCAAAAGCATTGAAAGCCTTTTACACTATTAAAATAAAATCCCTAATTATTTTTATTTCTTTGGTGTAAGGCTTAAGTGAACAAACATATAATTGAATTCAATTCTCTACTAGATTGATGAGAGTTAAGTAAGACCCAATGAACATCAAAATAATTTAACTGACTCATTACAAATGGAAATCCAAATAAATGTTGAGTACTTCTTAATTGAAGAAAGAAACACAGTAATTTAAATCATGCACATAGAAAGGAAGTACAGTGGGACATTTAGTGCACGACAAAATCTTCGCATGTGAATAAAGGAAACCAAAAGATAGGATTTATGGAAGACAAGAGTTTGGAATAACCCCAATACCTCCCCACTATTAGATCAAGAACCTTAAATATGGGTCATTGACAAGGTGCTTACTTGTAGGTCACATGAATATCACATGGAGTGGGTACCCTGGTGAGTTTCCATAGTGCCATGTGGGGCATAAGACATATCCTTCACTTTGTTGGAAATACTAAGAGGGGGGTGAATCAGTATTTCTTTTCAATTGTTATTTTTTCCAGTCAAAACATTTATATTCAGAACAAAAGATGAACAACAAGAATAAATTCTTTTATTAATATAATCTTTGCAATAAAATAAATACAATATATATATGGTTCCAATCTATTGCCAAGCACCAACTTGGACTTTTGTGAGGCTTCAACTCCCAGAGCACCAACTCTTTTTTGTCAAGGTGCCAACCTTGGACTTAGGAGCACCAACTCCCAGGACACCAATCCTTCCAACCTCTAAGGCACCAACCCCAAGGACACCAATCCTTCCAATTCTGGGGCAACAACCCCAAGGGCTTCGACCCAATCTTGTCAAGGCATGTTTGATAGTGATTCATTGCTCCCAAAAATCTTCTTTAATGAATTATATATGTTTACAACTTCACTGAAGTCTCCATCCCACAACATCAATGGCAACCAGTCTTCATATGAGGAAGTCTTTACAACTCTTCATACTGTCCACACAAAGTCTACAAAAGTTATCTCATGATGATATAAATTAGCCATCATGATCTCTGATAATGTCTCCACACAGCTTTTGTGAGTCTACTATTAGCTACACTAAGCTCTGCACAAGAACCAACTCTCTATTTCAAGCCTTTGTTCTACCAGTCACATTAAATGCTTCAGGTGTGATTGCTTCTCACTGTTCTCTTACTTGCCAAAAACAAAATCACATATGCTTCAATGCCAGCGCTAGCTACAAATTAATTCATCACAAGTCTTAGTATTTCACAGGGTAACACAATCAACAGAATTTCTCGTCCTTCTACTGCCTCCTATCCGGTTGGACCTTCACCTTCCTTTTATCCTACTGGACCTTCGACCTCTTTCTATCCTGCTGGACTGTCTTCTTCTTTATTTCTTCTAGTTCGCCAACCCCAACTACATTTTTTTTCTATTATATAAGCCTAATATGCTGACGTTTGGCTTCCTCACTGCTTTCTCGACCTTCTAACTTCCCTCCTCCAGTCGCTTTAGCTTCCTTTGCGCTCACTCGACCATCTATGCCCGCTTGACACTTCAACTTCTGGATCCATGGCTTCGTCTGTCTATTCAAGTGTTCCAATACTCAGAGGGCATGTTCAGGAGGAAGAGAGGTTGGAATAAAAATAAATGTTGCTTATTAAAAAATATCAGAGAGTTCCTTTTTACTTTAATAATATTCATACATTAGACTTCATTATTTATGGAGGATTTCATCGAAGAGACTATACCAACAAGGAGGTCCCACATGAAACATCACAATCACAATCACAATTGGCAATTGGAAATTTGACATCTCCTAGAGACTAGCGATACAACAGATTCAATATTACATTTTTTCATGTTAAATGGTGCATATAGGTCCATAATATATATCATAATCGGAAGTCTGACGGTGTCAATTCATTTGAACATTGTGATTCAATGGATGTGATATTTCAATAGGTCGTATTATAATATTGCAGTGGGTCTCCATACATATCACAATCGGTGGTTCGGGGGTGACAGCCCTTTATAACCTACACTATGAGAGTTCCGATAGGTGGATGCGATATAACAATAAGGTAGTTTATAATGGTGCAGTGGGTCCGCATATATATCACATCTATATATTATATACTCTTCTTCGCTTTGCTATAACCTATTTAGGTCCATGTATTATCGGAATCGACACTTTCAATGTGGTAAGGCTTTACAAGAGTCTTGTGATATGGTGAATGCATTAATATATTAAATCATATTGCAATGGTGTAGTCAAGTCTGCATACATATCACTATTTCAGTTTTAACGTGACAAGGCTTTAAACACTGCGATACATAACTCCTGATATGGCGAATGCGATATACCATTAAGGCGCAATATAATAGGACCATTGGGTCTGAAACTGTATATCGCTATCAGGGGTTTCAATGTGGTACATAATAGAACCCACCGATATGAGTTCTGCGATATATATATATACTGCACCACTCTTATCTGCTCTTATCTGCTCTTAGCTTGTCGCTCCTATGGCTTCCAATACACTACTCCAATAACTCTTCTCTAATATTGCTCTGATATCTCATGATATGGTTCCTCTGTTAAATACTCTTCCGTTGGCTTCTCCTCCTGACGCTTGTTCCTCTATGTTCCTTCTTTATTGATGACTTCTTCCTCTTTGCGGGACTTCTTTGGCATATAATGCATGCGATACTCCCGATATCGCTCCTCTTGCTCCAATAAGTCTTCCTTTGGCTTTGCAATGTCTTTTAATGAACTTCTCTGATACCTTCATACCTTGATGGCTTCTGGTATATTTTCCAATATGCCTCTCTTGCTCTGATATTATGCAATACTCCTCTGGTGTGTTAAATCTTCTAATGCTTTGCAATACTCTTAAGCATAAGCTTTAGATTTGATATGCCTCCTTTATTAACTCCTCCATTAACAAACTCTTACTCATGGTTTGGCTTTCTTGATGGCCTTTCTCCTTGGCTTCTTGCTCCTGTTTCTTCATGGATCTACTATGCTTCTCCTTGTTTTCATATCATCATTTAGTATCCTATAATATTGCCATATTGACATCAATGACAATCTAGGTCAATAATCTCCCCCTTTGTTATTGATGGCAATATTCTTCTCTCCCCCTTTGAAATCAATGGAAAAGGAGTGCTTTGGGACTCCCCCTACCAAAATACTTCTATTCTTTATGAATAGTAGATATTCATGGGTATGTTACTCCCCTTATAGTAGTGCTCTTTTTTTTTATATTAAGATTGAAGGGTTGATGCTTTATCATAAGTTAGCACATTATCCCCTCCTCATGTCTCAGAACTACTTTATCATGGCTTAAACAGTGCTTAAAGATGCTTCACATCAATGCTTTCAAACAGATTGCAAATAGCCACACACCAAGCGTCCAATTTTTTATTCTTCAATCCATATTTTTTTTCATATGTGGATGTTTCGAACCCCAAAGGGGGTCCATCATCAGGACCAGAATTGATAGAATATGAATGACAGTTATTTTAAGAGAAGAATCTTCCGACCAGACTATATATACATTGCAGGTCGGCAACTCTTATTTAAATCTTTATCCTTGAGATTTCAAGAAGACAGATCTCATTCCATGTATCCCCTCCATATAGGGAAATTATGTTAGACTTTAAGCTTCTGTGGTAGTTTTTTGTAGTAGCATGATCTGGATTATCGACAATATTATGTTTTTTATGTCGACATTTTGAACCCCAAAGGGGGTCCATCATCAGGACCAAAATTGATACAATATGAATGACACTTATTTTGAGATTAGAATCTTCTGACCGGAGTATATATACATTACAAGTCGGTAGTTATTATTTCAATATTTATCCTTGAGATTTCGAGAAGACAAATCTCATTCAATGTATCCCCTTCATACAGAGAAATTATGTTAGACTTTAAGCTTCTGTGGTAGTTTTTGGAGTAGCATGATCCGGATAATTCACAATATTATGTTTCTTATGTTGACATTTCTAACCCCAAAGGGAGTCCATCATTAGGACCAAAATTGATAGAATATGAATGAAAATTATTTTGAGAGAAGAATCTTCCAACCAGAGTATATATACATTACAGGTCGGCAGTTCTTCTTTCAATCTTTAACCTTGAGATTTCGAGAAGACAAATCTCATCCATGTATCCCCTCCGTAAAGGGAAATTATGTTAGACTTTAAGCTTCTGTGGTAGTTTTTTGGAGTAGCATGATCTGGATTATCCACAATATTATGTTTCTTATGTCGACGTTTCGAACCCCAAAGGGTGTCCACCATGAGGACAAAAATTGATAGAATATGAATGACAGTTATTTGGAGAGAAGATCTTCTGACCAAAGTATATATACATTACAGGTCAGTAGTTCTTCTTTCAATCTTTATCCTTGAGATTTCTAGAAGACAGATCTCATTCCATGTATCCCCTCTGTAAAGGAAAATTATGTTAGACTTTAAGCTTCTGTGGTAGTCTTTTGGAGTAGCAAGATCCAGATTATCCACAATATTATGTTTCTTATATCGACGTTTCATGCTACTCCAAAAAAATACCACAGAAGCTTAGAGTCTAACATAATACTATGGATAATCCGGATCATGCTACTCCAAAAAGGTATCACGGAAGCTTAAAGTCTAACATATTTTGTTGTCTCCACAGTCAGAATTAAGAGGCCTTCATAGTTTGAATCAAGAGAAAATGCCACTAAAATTGCCTTTCCTACTATCTTTATTTAGACCAGAGTTCCTTTTTATTTCCGTGCTTCTCCTTAATTTATTAAGCTATATTCGACTGCAAAACATTCTCCTTTCTATAGTCTTTTGATGGAACATCTTTTCTTTGTGTTCTTGAAAAAGAAAGATCTCTGCAAGGTATCTCCATGAGCAGATTTTGATATCCAATCTATGACTGTCTTTTAAATTCTTTTTACTGATTGGCATCTTTTCGAAATGGTTTAGTTTTTTTAGATACTACCAACTTATCTTGCTTCATGCTTCATTCCCAAATGTATATGTTTCTTTGAAGTTTGCCTCTATTTGTGTCCATAATCTACCTGTTCTCACATCAAATCCCTAAGTCGAAACATTTAACATCTGTAATATCAACAACATAGTTATTTGCCTTATTTCTCTAGCATTGGATGGCCTTCTCTGCTGCTCCAATTTCTTCTTAGTGATCAAGTGGAAAACAACTTCAAGAATAGTCCAAAGAATGGTTACAAGATCATGTTCTTCAATGGTGTACTCCTAAGAAATGAACTTTATCAAAGAATGATAGTTAATATAGCCCAACAAGGATTTTATAAGGACCCTCTCATGAATAGCTTCTGCAATAATGATCAAGAATTACAGGCTCCCCCAACTGTGTTCGTCATCTCTTTTGGCAGAGTCTTCCCATCAAATGCTCAAATTTTCAAAGATCAGGTCAACAACATGTGTTGTTGGTTGGAGATTTTAAGGGACTTTCAGATTATATTAGCTTCCTTCTCCATACTTGTGTAACTTTCTTCTTTTGCATGGTTCTAGCTTGTGTAAGAGCCCAAGTTAAGTTACTATCACATGCCATATGAGCAATGTTATGACACTTGAAGCATTCTATATTGTTCATGTATAAGAATTCATGATTTATTCTTGCAAAGTTGTTCCTTGGAGATTGTTGGGGACCATAATATCTATCTTTATGATACACCCTACAATATTTTACCATGTGTCCAATGTTTGTACAGGAATAAAAATAGCCAAGAAATAAACTTTGGTACCTGGGAGATGGAGATTTCCTTGATGTACCTCTGAAGTATCTCTGTCTTGAAATCCTTTGATGATAATCATTACTTCTCGCATATTTGACATCATCTACATTTCTTCTTGGAAAGGGATTTCTTCCATTGTTTCCTTGACTCTTCTCCTTGCCTTTGTTGGAACTAGGAGCATCAACATTTCTTCAAGGTTTTGTTCATCCCTTCAACCCTTTTCCTGAGGAGGACAATCTCTTCTTCCAATCTTTCACACTCATTATTCTTCTTAGTAAGTTGTTTCTCAGTTTCTTCCTTGATATGAGAAGCTTCAATTGCTTCTATTTTAAGGGAGATGATATCTAACTTCATTTTCCTTTGCTAGATTTCTCTCTATTTATTCCTTGATCCTTATAGCTTTTCACGTTTCGGTGTTGAGAAGTTTGATGTTAGATTTTAACTTAAAAATTTCTTCATCATTTTCTTTTAGTTGACATATCATGGTGTTTCTCTCCTTTTTTTCTTCATCAACCTATTCTTCTATGATTGCCAATGCTTACATTGTCTTCTAAGCTCCTTGTGCTAACTTTCTTGCTTCTTGTAGTTAAGATTTGAGAGAGGAGACCTCTACCTTGTACTGACCAATCTCTTCTTCAAGTTTGTTCAAGCTCTTATGCCATTGTTCAAATTGAGTTGACAATCAATATTCTTGTTTCTTTGCTTTAACCAATTGATTTGTCATGGATATGACTTCTTGATGTTGCTTTCTTTTGCTTTGATGAATTTCCTTCTTAAGATTGGTAAGCTCTTCATCCCTTTCTTGTACTTGAAGCTTGACAAGGTTAACTTTCTTCCTTGTTTGGTCTTGGTCACCAGCTAGTGCTTTCTTCTTAAGTTCCTCATTTTCCTTTTTGAATTGATAATCCCTTCCATGGCAGCCATAAGTTGATCAAGGAGATCTTCTACAAAATCTTTTCATTCTCTTCATCTTCTAGATCTTCTTTAGCCTTGATATCATCATTCTCATTTTCAACTTCTGTGATGGGTTCTGGATTTCCTTCTTGATTTCCATCATCTTCTTGACTGATGGTCATGGTCAATGCTCCTTTTGAGTGAAGGTCATGAATTTTGTCCCATATACCCTTTGCTGATGAACATTTTCCTAAATTGTCCTTTATAGAGTCACATAGCTCATTCAAGATTGCCTTCATTGCTTTTGCATTATACTCCTTTGATTCTCCATCCATCATGATATCAACAATTATTGATTTCCAGATTTCAATGCCTTGAGTCTTTAGGAAATTCCTCATTCTTGCTTCCCATATATTAAAGTTCCCATTGAACCATGGAGCCTCCTCAAATTATTTGTCTTCTATTTTAGTGGTAGAGGGAGATACATCCTTAGGAGGATTCAAGACTTTATTCCTTGACTTCGCCATTTGTGTTCTAAAGATCTACCTTCAAGCTGTTAGACTTTGAATGAAGGTAGTGGCTTTGATACCAATTGTTGGAAATACTGAGAGGGGGGTGAATCAATATTTCTTTTCAATTGTTATTTTTTCCAGTCAAAACATTTATATTCAGAACACAAGATGAACAACAATAATAAATGCTTTTATTAATATAATCTTTGTAATAAATATATATATATTTAATATATATATATATATATATATAATGTATGTATGTATGTATGTATGTAATGTATGTATGTATGTTATGTATGTAAATATGTATATGTATATGTTAATGATATGTATACTGTATATGTTATATGTATATATTATATATATAATATATATATAATATATGTTATGTATATGTATAATATATATGTATATATATATAATAATTATATAATATATATATAAATATATGTATATGTATATGTATATGTATATGTATATGTATATGTATATATATATGGTTCCAATCTATTTCCAAGCACTAGCTTTGACTTTTGTGAGGCTCTAACCTCCAGAGCACCAACTCTATTTTGTCAAGGCACCAACCCAAAGACACCAATCCTTCCAATTCTGAGGCTCTAACCCCAAGGGCTCTGACCCAATCTTGTCAAGACATGTTTGATAGTGATTCTCTACTCCCTAAACTCTTCTTTAATGAATTAGGTTTGTTTACAACTTCACTGTAGTCTCCATGCTACAAAATCAATGGAAACCAATCTTCATAAGAAAAAGTCTTTATAACTCTTCATACTTTCCACACAAAGTCTGCAAAATTTATCTCATGATGATATCACATAGCCATCGTGATCTCTGATAATGTCTCCACACAGCTTTAGTGAGTCTACTATTAGCTGCACTAAGCGCTGCACAAGAACCAACTCTCTATTTCAAGCCTCGGTTCTACCAATCATAGTAAATGCTTTAGGTGTGACTGCTTCTCACTGTTCTCTTACTTCTCAGAAACAAAATCACATGTGCTTCAATGCCAGTGTTGGTTACTGATTAATTCATCACAAGTTTGAGTCGCTCACAGGGTAACATGATCAACATAATTTCTCGTCCTTCGACTACCTCCTATCCAGCTGGACCTTCGTGTTGCTTCTGTCGTGCTGGACCTTCGGCCTCTTTTTATCCTACTGGACTGTCAGCTTCCTTCTTTCTTCCAGTTCGCCAACCCCAACTACCTTTTTTCTGTTATATAAGCTTCATATGATGACCTTTGGCTTCCTCCTTGCTCACTTGAGCTTCGACTTCCTCAATGCTTGCTCGATCTTCTAGCTTCCCTCCTCCAATAGCTTTAGCTTCCTCTACACTCGCTCAACCATCTATGCTCGCTTGACACTTCGACTTCCTAATCCATGGTGTAAGGACCTGTAGTCCTTGGCACGACCTCCCGGATGGTGCGAAGACTTGGTTCATCCCTTGGACGCACGGTTTGAGGAAGTGCGAAGCTCAAACTTACATATGCGATGAGTCATGTGATAAGGAACACATAATGGAGGAGAGTGAGTTGTTTTATGTGCATGGGGAGCATGAACACTCAACCCATGGCCGACTAACAAACGTAGCAAGGCTGACTACGCTTGTGGGCATTTGGACAAAGGCTGTCTTATGTATTTGCGAAGGAGATGAGGGCGTGGGCAAGTCGGCTGGGCATCCAAGACCTCGCCCTACCACTCGTACAAACTAGCACACGTTGGAGCTCATTTGGCATCGCAAGTTCGATCAACAACTTCACTCATCATGTGAAGAGAAGTGTGCAGATCAGGTGTGGATGAAGAAGAAGGGAAAGCACAGAATTTGGTGATGTGCCGGCTCCTGGGCAAGGCCGCATGGAGGTAGCACGTATCTTTGTTTTGGGTGAGACTTGGCATGGGTGTCTTGGTAACTTATGTGAGCACCCGCCCGTCCTTCAAGGGTAAATGACAGAGACTTGGTGAGTCGCCCGCCGGTGCGAAGTTGGAGAATGGTGGAACGTTGTTGAGGTTAGGTGCATGGTGAAATGTTGGTGAAGCCAATTGTGCGAAGGGGGTGTCTTGGTTACTTGGTGGAGTTACCCTCCCATCGTGCACAAAGACAAGTTTCGGTTGTGAAGTGCGGAAGGCAGCTTAGGTGAGAGCGCACCCGCTCGCCTTGGGCAAGGAAATCTTGGTTGTTGGACGGAGGTGTGACGGAGGTGTGACGAGATTGTAAAATTGGCTAACTATGAAACTTGGGGTTTCCAAGTATACTTGTAAAGCATTGTAGCTTTGTAAAGACTATATAATATATTATTCGGGTAGATTCATTTTTCAGGGAGCTGTGCCTCCCTTTATACTATGCAATTGTGTTCTTCATGTATAATTGTTGATGTTAATGAATGTGTATGGGTGTTTATTGGTATAAAGGAACATTAATAATTACTTGGTTGAGAAACACAAACTAAGTAGGATAAGTGGTTAGGTGTAGTCCACGAACATAAGTATTTGTGAAAAGAAAGTGTTCGGTTGTGCCGCACCTCGCCTAGCATAGTTGGAAGACTACCGTAGGCTTGGGGGCATGACAGTTGGTATCAGAGCTTGGTTGGAGCTGGTGTACAACAGGGTTGGTCGTGACGAAGTGTAGGTGTGGGTACACTTGGAAGCTTGGAAATTGAAGACAGTGAAGTAGGTACTTGCAGGTGAAGGAAGTCGTTTCACACAAGTGGAACAAGGTCTAGTTTAGGTTACAGGCATCTTGGTGAAGCTGTTGGATGGTTGAAACTAGATTGCAAAGAAGAAGGAAGTTGTTAGCAATGGTAGTTGAATATCAGGCTGGGTCTAGTCACAGTGCGAACGATGCTACTATGGCATTCATTGAAAAAGTGTTGGAAAAGATGGAGGACTTATAAGCTTTCTAGACTAAGAAGATGGACTTGATTGCGAGAGATCAAGAGGCCAATTCAAAGATGAAGGAAGAGATCGATGAACTCTGGACTCAACATGAGTACACTGATCTAATGTGTACACAACTTGAAGTAAGGGTCAAGGAGATTGAAGAGGGAAGAGACCGAGGTCCTGCAAAGATTGTGGGCTTGCATAAATCTCTTGACGAAGCCAAAGATGAGATCACAATGTTGAAGAAGGTCGTGAGGCATAAATCAGGCGGAGGAGTGCCTCATGTGAAAGTCAAGGAGCCAGTATCTGATGAAGATACAAGGAGTGTAAAGACTCTTGTGAACTTTCTATTGGACATGGAGCAACACTTGGAATGATTGGGTCTATTTGATGATGAGACAAAAGTGAAGGTAGCTGGTCAGTTCTTGACAAAGGACGCTAAGATGTGGTGGTTAAGGAGGATGGATCAGATTGCCAATGGCAGTGCTAGTGACATTACTTCATGGGATGAAATGTAGAAAGCTTTGCAGATCCATTTCAATCCTCAAGATGAAACGTGGGACACAAGGATGAAGATAAAGTTCATAAAGTAGACAAGGAACCTTCAGACATATCAGCGAGTGTTTGCAAGTGTGGTTCTGGAACTTTCTAACATGGAAGAGAGGGACAAGGTGTTCAATTTCATTATTGGGTTGAAGCCTTAGGCATGCAATGAAGTGAAGAGGCAGAGGATTAGAACACTTGAAGGAGATTTTGGTGTTGTGGACAGGTTGGTGGAACATTATGATGAGAATTCTGATGATAGGAAGAAAAAGTCTGATAAGCTGAAAGAGAGGAGGAAGGATGATGCTTCAAAATCGGATGATAAGTCGAAGAGAAGAAAGCCTTGAAGTGTTGGATATGTGCTGAACCGCATACGGTGAAGAATTGTCCTTCTAGACCGAAAGTGGCTACGATTGCACAATCTAATGCGAAGAATGAAGAAGCTTTTGTGGGAATGATGCAGATACTTGGTGCTGATACTGCTACAGAGGTGATCTCTCAGAGGGATCCTGAGAGGAACAAGTTGGAGTATGTTTGGATGAAGGTTGGGGATGTTGATATACTCACTATGGTGGATAGTGGGGCCTCTGACAACTTCATGGGAGAAGATACTGCGAGAAGAATTGGGCTGAAATTTGTACCGGTGAAGGCACAGATGAAGATAGTTAATTCTCCTACTGATAATGTTCTTGGTGTAGCTAAAAAGGTGGAAACAACACTAGGTGAATGGATAGGGAAGGTCGACTTCACTATAGTACAGATAGATGACAGTGAAGCTGTGTTGGGAATGGAATTCTTGAAACAATTCGATGCTATGATTATTCCACATTTGAAGAGGCTGTACATTTACGATGGGAGGGAGGATGTACCCATTGGTGTACCAACTATTGGAGTGACAATGCCTGATTGTAAGTTAGCAGCGATGCAAATGGAGGATGAGAAGCAGATGGAAGATATGACTAAGTGATTGTCTATGGTTGAGACAAAGCTTACCTAGCAGTCATTGGTCATCACGACACTTTAAGATAATATCTTGGATTTGTCAAGAAGGCTAGAAATGGTCGAGGATGATGATGATGATGAGGCATATGTGAGTCCGAATGTCCGGGAGGAAGATCGGGTCACTTATCTACAGAGGATGGAGTTATAAAATCCTGACAGATGGATTGAGTTGATTAGTGAGGGTGAGCCTTCAGGCTCTAGTCCCTCCACATCTTCTTAGATGACAAAGAAGATCTGGCTCATTGTTAGCTACTCATGGCAGTGAGTCCTTAAAAAAGGTTGAGCAGGTACGACAGATGGTGCAAGGATGGCTTGGCATCAAGCATCATGACATGTTGTAGATGGGATGGAGTTTCCATGGACCTGAGCATGGGAGAGAATCTTGGTGAGTCCAGGATGTGGCAAAATCCGAGATAGACTGGTGAAGGCATAAGGATGGACATTCTTATGATTTGAACTTGATAGTTGGACTGATCACCCGACTAGTTCAAGTCATGAGGGCTAGCAGTGTACCAGAGAGATGTTGACATCAAGCATGCAAAAAGGATGATAGTTCACAGGATGGGACGACACATGATTGAGATTGGAGTTCTACATATGTTGCAGGGACGTTTGCAGTATGTGGAGGAGTTGGAATCATGGACCAAGGATGAGATAGATAGTGATGATTATCTTGGGGGATGGTTACCAAGATGGGATGTTCTCGAGGATGACAATGACTTCAGGTGGAGGAGGATGTAAGGACCTGCAGTCCTTGGCACAACCTCCCGGTTGGTGCGACAAGTTGGTTCCTCCCTCGGACGCGTGGTTTGAAGAAGTGCGAAGCTCAGACTTACATATGCAATGAGTCATGTGATAATGAATGCATAATGGAGGAGAGCGAGCTATTTTATATGTCTGGGGAGCATGAATGCTCAACCCACGGCCAACCACCAAACGTAGCAAGGCCGACTACACTTGTGGGCATTTGGATGAAGGCCGACTCATGTATTTGCAAAGGAGATGAGGGTGTGGGTAGGTCGTTTGGGCAGCCAAGACCTCGCCCTCCCACTCGTATATACTAGCACGTGTTGGAGCTCATTTGGCATCGCAAGTTTGATCAAAAACTTCACTCATCATGTGAAGAGAAGTGCGCAGATTAGGTGTGGATGAAGAAGAAGGGAATGCATAGATTTTGGTGATGCACCCGCTCTTTGGCAAAGCCGCACAGAGGTAGTACGTATCTCAATTTTGGGTGAGACTTGGCACGGGTGTCTTGCTAGCTCGAGTGAGCCTCTGCCCGTCATGCAAGGGTAAACGGTGGAGACTTGGTGAGTCGCCTGTCGGTGCAGAGTTGGAGAACGGTGGAACGTTGGTGAAGCCGAGTGCACGGTGAAGCGTTGGTGAAGCCGATTGTGCGAAGGGGGTGTCTTGGTGACTTGGTGGAGTCACCCGACCATCATGCACAAAGACAAGGTTCTGTTGTAAAGTGCGGAGGGCAGCTCGAGTGAGAGCGCGCCCACCCGCCTTGGCCAAGGAAATCTTGGTTGTTGCACGGAGGTGTGACGAGATTGTAAAATTGGCTAAGTATGAAACTTGGGGTTTCCAAGTATACTTGTAAAGCATTGTAACTTTGTAAAGACTATATAATATATTATTCGAGTAGACTCATTGTTCATGGAGTTGCCCCTCCCTTTATACTGTGCAATTTTTTTCTTCATGTATAATTGCTGATGTTAATGAATGTGTATGGGTGTTCATTGGTATAAAGGAACATTAATAATTACTTGGTTGAGAAACACAAACTAAGTAGGATAAGTGGTTAGGCATAGTCCACGAACATAAGTATTGGTGAAAAGAAAGTGTTCGGTGGTCCCGCACCTCGCCTAGCATGGTTGGAAGACTGTCGTAGGTCTGGGGGCATGACACATGGCTTCCTCTATCTATTCAAGTGTTCTAATAATCACAAGACACGTTCAGGAGGAACAGAGGCCAAAATACAAAAAAATGTTGATTATTAAAATATATCGGAGAGGTCCTTTTTCCTTTAATAATATTCATACATTATACTTCATTATTTATGGAGGATTTCATTGGAGAGACTAAACTAACATGGAGGTCCCACATGCGACGTCACAATCACAATCACAATCAGCAGTTTGACATCTGTTAGAGACTAGCGATACAACAGATGTAATAATATATTAATATCATATTGCAATGGTGTAGTCAGGTCTGCATACATCTCACTATCGCAGTTTTAATGTGACAAGTCTTTAAACGCTGCGATACATAACTCTCGATATGGTGGATGTGATATACCATTAGGGTGCGATATAATAGGACCATCGGATCCCCAAATATATATCATAGTTAGGGGTTTCTATGTGGTACTTAATAGAACCCACCAATGTGATTTCTCTGATATATATATATATATATATATATTATATATATATATATATATATATATATTATATATATATATATATATATATATATATAATATATATATAATATATATATATATTTCTCCGATCTTATCTTCTCCTGGCTTGTCGCTCCTATGGCTTCCGATACGCTACTCCAGTAACTATTCTCTAACATTCCTCTGATATCTCATGATATGGTTCCTCTGTTAACTGCTTTTCTGTTGGCTTCTCATCCTGATACGTGTTCCTCTTTGTTCCTTCTCTTTTGATGACTTCTTCCTCTTTGCAGGACTTCTTGGGCATATAATACATGGGATACTCCTGATATGGCTCCTCTTGCTCTAATAGATCTTCCTTTGGCTTTGCAATGTCTTTCAATGAACTTCTCTGATACCTTCATACCTTTATGGCTTCTGATATCTTTTCCGATATGCCTCTCTTACTCTGATATTTCGCAATACTCCTGTGATGTGTTAACTCCTCCGCTATTTTGCAATACTCTTAAGCATAAGTGATAGCTTTGATATGCCTCCTTTGTTAACTCCTCTGTTAACAGACTCTTACTCATGGCTTGGCTTTCTTGATGGCCTTGTTCCTTGGCTTCTTGCTCTTTTTTCTTCATGGATTTACTTTGCTTCTCCTTGGCTTCATATCATCATTTAGTATCCTAGAATATTTCCATATTGAGATCAATGACAATCTAGGCCAACACACCTGAATTCAAGGTAGTAAAGTTAAAAAAAATTAAAGCAAGAAGTAATGTGGAAAATGGGAACTATAAAGTGGAGAGGTTGGTTGCTAAAGGCTCGAGATTTGAATGGAACACCTACAATGATTGTAGATTGTATATAGGGTTAATGTATATATTATGAAGAATGATATATATATATATATATATATATATATATATATATATATATATATATATATATATATAAGAAATAAATGGATTTCTATTTTTTCTATGGAAAATTTTAAATAAATATTGATAATCATTATAATGTTGTAATAGTTATGTGAGCTTAAAGTTAGAAAATCGAGGATGTATCAGACATTATAAGATAACCAAATTCTTCAAAAGGGAACCAATACTAGAATGAAATGAATTGTAGCATGCCCAAAAGTCATGATGAACTATATCCTAGCGATATGAAATTCCATGAGATTGATGACCTGTGCAATTCAACTTATTTTGGTGGGTAATACTACCATAGTTCCATCAATGAACAAGTGTAGCTAGAATGGAAGCAACTAACAAATAAATATTCATAATCCAATATAGAATTCTTATAGGAAAATGAGCATAGTGCAGTGCACAGTAAGGAGGCATAATAAGAATAAAGAAGTCATTCTTGTTCGAAGTATATATAGTTATAGTGAAAAAAAAAAATGTTTGTGATTTGGAGGCATGTTATAATAACCTAGTGGTGTCTATAAACCAAACCTTTTTATCTTCCATACATATATGCTACCATATAAAGTTACTTTTTAAAGAGGATGGAAACATATATTAATTAACTAACTCTTATAGGGTAGCCACCCAAAATTTCCTCCGTCTTTAAAAGTAGCATGGTCCTCAAGGTTGAAGATGGGGAAGTTATTGTAAAATCATGGTTAGTTCCTATGTAAAATCTTCGTGCTATGTATTGTAATGTGATACCTCTTGTACAATTTCTTTTGCAGACTTTATTATTTCTTCAAAATATTGGAGTGGAAATGTCAGTTGTGGGGTCAACACAACCAAATTCACTTATATAAATAAATTTTAGATTATTAATAAATATTTCTTTTATTTTTGAAATCATAAGGGAAATACCAAATGATTATTTTTCGATTTCTTAATGTCCAAGATTAAGTGATTAAGTTTAAGTGGTGGATATAAAAGAGGAAAGTGATAGAGATCACAATTAGAACTCTCCAAAATTATCCCAAAATTCTTAAGAAAAACACTGCCACTTAGAAAAAATAGGACTCGAGGGAAATGTTATGATTGATAGATGGATAACCTTGGTGAAAAAAATATGTTAAATTAGATGAAAAAAAATAAAAAACCACACAACTAAAGAGAAAAATTATACTCTAGGTGGAGAAAAAGGCCGATTATAAAGTAAAAGCGAAGGACTTTTTCCTAATTTGAAAAATCCTAAGTAAAGCAAAAAGGTAAGAAGACCTTAAAAGTAAGAGGAGGACGTTTTCCTAATTTGAAAAATCCTAAGTAAAGCAAAAAGGGAAGAAGACCTTAAAAGTAAGAGGGTGTTGGGAAAAAATGATAACTACCACGACGTGGAAATAGTATAGACAATTTTGTGTTGTGGAAAAACCAAGAGAAGAGCGAGAGTCTGAGCTCAGAGGAAGTTCCCATGTGTGCATCTCGTTGGTCGTGAGGAACATAATATTTTCCAAAAATCTTGTTGTTCAGCTAAATTGTTACTTTATTTTGAAGTAGTGTATCATTTTGATTACCATGGATGATTATTTATATTAAGAAAACCGTTAATCGCAATTTTAGAAGAAAGTACTTTCACTACAAAATGTTTTTGAAATAATTCTATTCACATAATTCAGTTTTTCTATAGAATAATAACTTTGAAATTACGATAAATTTATATTAGTGAATAAAAAATAAAAATATTTAAAATTATAGATTTGAAGTTAAATAAATTTGCAGAAATAAAGATAAAATATTTGAAATATATGATAATCTATAAGAGTTACGCATTGATAGGCTCAATGTGCATTAAGAAGGTAAGAACCTTTTAAATTTACATGTATCTAGACGTGCTTAAGTTGTCTCGTTTATTATGGTTGAACGGATGTTGTTGTATTACCATAAAATTATAAAATTGCAGTTAAATAAAATTGTATTATTAAATAAAGATAAAATATTTCAAAAATATGATAATTTATAGGAATTATGTATTGATAGATTTAATGTGCATTAGGAAGCCAAGAATCCTTTAAATTTAAATGCATATGCATTTAGATGTGCTTAAGTTGTCTCATTGGTTATGGTTGAATCTATGTTATTGTATTATAGTAAAACCTAAACATTTTAAGATGCCCTAAATATTTTAGTTAAACTTAATTTTTTTGTTTGAGTATATTTTGAGGTAAATATTTTGAATTTTAATTATGTAGATGGATGCCTCTAATTTTTTATATGGCTTTTTCATAATTTTAATTTAATTACCAAAAAAATAATAACACAATATTAATAAATTTAAAAATACTAAAAGCAAAAAAAATTAATGTTAGCTATAAATAAAACAACTTATATCAAAGTTTTATAAAAGTAATTGAATTTATCTATGAAGGAGATATATAATTTTTTTAGTATTTAATAATAGAATTCACATAAGACATTTAAAAATAATCATAATGCTCAATTCAATTTTATATTTAGTTGAGATATAATATTTAAAAAGAAAAGCATATTAATAAAACAAATTTGTAATAATGGAGTTTACTAAAAGCATTTAAATATAATATTATAAATAATAATAATATGTAATTCATTTTATATTTAGTTGAGATGTAATATTTAGAAAAAGGGGATATTAATAACAATAAAATTGTAATTGTCTCAATGTTTAATATGGAGCTCATATGTAATATTTTTAAAAATATTAATAACAAAAAAATTTAATATGTGTGTATATGTAGATAGATAGATACTTGTGTGACCTTTAGTATCACTATCTCTATAGAGAGAGTTGTTTTCTACTTTTGAACATGAAGAGCATGCAATAACATTTTAATGTGGAGTATGTGAAACATAAATAAAATATTTTAAATTTAACTGCCTATATATTATATAAAATGAATGAAAATAAAAAAAATATTGTTGTTAGAACATTTTATTGGTGTTTTGCTCAAAACAACCATAGATCCATCTTAACTCTAGATCTACCAAAAGCTTAAAGGAATCAAATCTCTTAAGTGCAAACATTTCAGAGGAATCACATCTCTGAAGGTGCAAACATATCCTCAAATTGTTCTTTCAAAAAAAGGTGAGAGATTTTCTCACCCTTGGTAGATTAAGGGTTATGATAGATCTATATTGATTATAGAAATTTAACATTTACAAAATATTTTATAATATTCACAAATCACAAAATATTTTTTTACATTAATATTCACAAATCAAAAGTTGAGATTTATCTAAAAAATAGTTATACCATTTTCTCCGTTTTTAATTAAATTGAATAATTAAAAAAAATATATAAACAAGTGCCATAAAAAATGAATTATGGCTTTTTAAGCTTATTGTATTGTTAAAACATCACATTAATCCATGATATTGTAACAAAATTTATATACAATTTAAAAATCTTCGTAATAAAATAAAAGTAAATCTTCACCATTAAAAATCTTATTACACATTTTTTTAATTTATATACTTAATTCATATATTAATCCTTTTCCATATAGTTCCCAATCAAGCCAACATCTGGGCACAAGACAACCTCAACATCAACCCAATAGGGCCATGCCTACTTTCTTTCTAGGTGAAAGGTATGAAGTGATAAGGCCTAGGTAGGGTCCACGTCAACCCTCTATTGGATCTCCAAGCCAACTTGCGGTGGATCGCCAACCCAACTTTCCAATATAATTTCAATCCAATGCAAATGGTAACCACTTGCTATGATGGGAATTTCTAGGGAGGCTCCATAAACAATTTAGTGTGGGGCGAGTTTGGGAATTCCTTTGACAGGTTTGATCGTGATCGAGAGTTTAGGCAATGTTAGGTGTTCAAATCTATGTATAAACCTATAATATATTTATTATAATTATCAATATTTCAAACAATATTAATTATTATTAATATTAAAATAAATAACTACGTAATATATATAATTATTAATATTTGTCCTAACTCCCAGTTTTAAAATAAATGTATCATGACTTCACAAAGACGTCCGTACTAGCCACTCTCGACGGAAGACACAAGCTGTTTTCATGAGCATGTGGATTCCGAATTTTGCTGCCGAAAACTGGGCCGAGAGCGTCACTGATAAGTTCTGCAAGCGGCTGGCCCAGGATCTCCCCGCTGTTGGGCACAAAATCCATAATTTCCCGACCACATAATTTCATTTCCCAAGCATAAAAATCCGACATTGGCTATCTTACCTCTCGTCACCATTCTGCGGGCTGTTCAGCACTCGCCGGTTGTCCTCCGGTTGTCAGTGCAAATTCCTGGATGATGAGCATTAATACTAGGGTTTGGTTGGGCGAGAAATAGCATGAATTCCAGGGTTTGGCTGGACAGAAGCTTTGACATTTTATAAGAAATGAAGTTTTCAATGTTCAATGACTATCAAGATCGATTTCAAAAATCGCAGACTGGCTTTTATATTATTCACTGCAAAAGGAATTTATGATTTAAAATAACCTGTCACACCTGAAACAAGGAATTAAGAAGCTGAAATCTGACCGCCTAATAAAATTTAATTTGCCAATTTTATCTTATAAACATAGAAATACTTCTCAACTTCTTATATGTATACCCTAGACAGAATGATTTTAAATCAACTACATATTTCACGTCGTGATTTTCTGAAACTAGCTACGTGTTTGCTGTTGTATACTTAAACAATTAGTTTGAAACGTTCATGTTTGATTTCATTGTTGAGATTCGAATGCATGCATTTGGTTATTTGGTTGTTTTGTTGTCAATTTGGTTGTTTTTGTTGTCAATGATATGGGATTTTCTTGGATTGATGGTGGTTTACCTTGCTTTGCTTTTTCATCTATGGTGTCGCTGGTTCCTTGTTTGGTTTAAGCTTTGGATGGCCTATAGACCATGGATCTTGTTGACGTAGTCTCAGGAAATTCCCAAGGGTCAAGATGGGTTTTTTCTTGAACCTCTTGATCAATGGGTGGAGTTAGGAAAATCCCCCTACTTATGGTGAAAAAAAATTAGATACATTCAAGTCTAGTGTTAGTGATTTCTAGACTAATTTAGGTAAAATCATTGTGGTTATGGGTCGAGGTGGTTACGCCTCTAGAAGTCCTCGTTGGTTTTATTTTGGTTTAATCCATATGATCCCGCATTCATAATTGGAATATGGCATGAGGGTCGCTGGCTAAAAGACAGATTTGGTTTGGCCGAATATATGGTTGATGGTATGTGCAAGTCCCTAACTTGGCTGGAATTTCCATATGTTGATATGAGCTACTTCCTTATTTTGATTGATGAGCTAATTTGAGAGGGATTTGAGCCTCCTTGTTGATTCTTTGATGAATTTAAAGAGACCTTCAACAAATATGCATTCATGAATTGTAGTTACTATGTTTACCATTTATTTGACAAAATGTTCTTATGTGTTTGGAAACTTTTGAGGAATATCTACTCTTATAAATTTGTCATCACCTTAAACTTGATTCTAGAAAGTTCTAGGTTCTTTTGGGAACTGGCATGTGGGATAGCCCTGAAAATGTCACTAATTTCGTAGTCACATGCATGCAACTAGGAAATTTTGGTTGCAACCACATAGATAGAGGCCTATGTGTGTGGTTGGATGTTTGTAGCCACACTCAAAGTGGGTTATGTGTGCACCTACAATATGAGCTCAGTTAAAAATAAGTTCTAGCTCAGGATATAACCACCAAAGGTTGTGGTCTGACATCTAGGTGATTCGATGTTCATGAGAGTTTTCATTATGTTTCCAATTAGTAGACACCACTCTCATAATTGAAACTTGTATGTTGGGTCACCTCATAGTAACACTCAGGTCATGTTTACCTATAGATCTTGTAGAAGAACATAAATGTGTGATGGGGTAGTTATAGGGTGGTATTAGAGTGAGGTTGTATCCCTAGACCTCTGGGTAAAGGTATATTGTTATGCATCCATGTTAGTTGTCCGTGCATTTATTATACATGCATGTTGTCTGATCTGACAATGTTTTCTTAAGGACTAACTAATTCTAAACTCCTCTTGCTGGCCAATTATTTTCTATTTTCCAAACTCTCCACGTGGAATGACACTCGAGTGGTTTCCAATATTCTGCTAACTTTATAGCATCTTGGTTACATAGGATATCCCTAAGAGAATCTAGATGAGCCAACTATCCAATTTAGGTAGTTGTGCCAAGATTCTTCACAAAACTTGGATAATTTCATAGGGTTCCCAAAAGGTATGATCCTTAATGATGTGATTTTCCCTTTGATCTAGGTTCAAAAGAAGGGACCCCAAGGTTTTCTCAACCTCTTTAAGCTTCTCTTCTCTAGATCTCCCTTTACTATATTCTTTGTCCCATATTTTCTTCCAAAGCTTCATTCCTCCTTGAAGCCACTACAACCATAGTTTAGCACCATCACATTGTTGAGAACTTCTAGGTCACAAAGCCTCAAACCCCCATAGAGTTAGGGGAGAAAGAGTTTCTCCCACAAAACTAGTGCCCGTTTCTTGTTAAGGGTATTCCCTTGTTACAAAAATATGTGAACAATGTATATAATCTATGTAGACACTCCTTTTAGGGTTGGAAGAATAGAAAACTAATAAGAAGGGATACCTTGCAAACCTTCTTTAAAAAGTGTGGCTCTCCCTATAGTTTCCAATGCATAAAATGTCCAATTGGATACCCTCTGGGTGAGATTATTGCATAGCTCACTCCAACAAGAATGTCTCTAAGGGTTGGAGACTAGGGGGACCCATAAATACTTAGCTGGCAGTGAGTCAATAAAAAAATCCAAAGTGCAACTGACTTCCTATAAATTGGCTTAGGAGTATTAGATAAATAGAAATTGGATTTCTTCTTGTTAATTAGCATACCTAATGGCTCCTAGAAGTCCAATAGGATGGAGCTTAGATCTCTCAGTATTTCATTGTCAACTCAACAAAGAGTTGATTGATATCAATGAAATATTGGTGAGTCATAGGCAAATCATGATCCAATATTCATATTCCCTTCACATGGCCAAAACGGAATGTTGATTTAATCATGTAATAATATGATGAATGAGAAAGGTGATATAATATCACTTTGTCATAGTCTCCTCAAGGATAAAAAAGTAATAGAGGGAGAACCATTGAGTAAAATGGAAAAAAGAGGGGGTTGAGAATAGAGATCAAATCCACTTGATCTAACCCTCGAAAAATATGAAAAGACTTACCGATGAGCTACTTCAAGACCTTGTCATCAACCACATGAAATTACTTTGTGCATTTGTTAGTCCAAATGGTATGAATAGTCGTTCATATAGTCTGACATTGGTGTTGAAGGTTGTCTTCCACTTTTCCCCTTCTCTAGTCTAGGTGTGACAGTAACTATCTTCTAGATCAACCATTGAAAAGTAGGTTCCTCCACTTAAATAGTCCATCATGTCATCCATATGTGGTAATTGAAATATATACCTAATTGTGATTTTGTTGATTGCTATGTCACATCCTCCATTCTCCTTCCTTCTTTTGACTAAGTTTTGCAAGGACATCACATGGACTCAGGATCTCCCTATCAACCCTTTATCTAACATTCCTTGAAGCTATTTCCTTATTTCATGATTCTCCTTGGGTGTCATTTGATAAGTGACTTTATTCGGGATGCTCTCTTTTGGTATCAAATATATGTGAAGGTTCATACTTCCCTTAGGTTGCAGCTCACTTGGAAAATCATCTACTATGATATCATTAAACTCATGCAACATTTCCTAAATATCAATAGGTAAATACGAAATATCGATTTGAAAAAGAATTATCTTTGGTTTGTAGTCCATCACATAATTAAGGTCTTTTTTCTCCATTTGTTGCGGAAATTATTCTCCTCCTAACAACAAGGCTTTTGAGCTACTTTTCCCAACTGTACTCTCCTCCTTTAATGGTACAAGAATGTTCTCAATACCATCCTTTTCAAACTTGTAAGTTTTGTTCTCTCCATCATGCACCACTTTCCTATCAAATTGCTAAGGATGACTCAAAAGGATGTGGCAGACATCCATTGTCATGATGTCATAAGCTTCCTTACCCCTATATCTTCCTATCTAGAACTCCACTTCGCTCTACTCAATTGCCATAAATTTATGACATTTATACAAACATGACACATTATATGGTGTTGGGTGCTTTAACCTTTTCAATCCATGTTTTTTCCACCATTTTTGTGGAAACTAGATTATCAGTACTTCCAATGTTAATCACTGCTCTGCAACACTTTCCTCCAGCCTTGAAAATGCTGATAAATAATGATTATATTTGCATTGGTTCAACAATTTATTTGGTTGGTTTAAACAATACTTTGTTAAAGCATCTCATGTCTTCTATACATTTTCTACCATAGGTGTTTGTGCTTCTACTGGTTCTTGTTGAGCTACATATACATCCATTTTCCCTACTTTCGCATTCTCAGAACACTCAAAATATCTATGACCTAACTGCCCACATTTGAAACACCAATAGATAGTCCCTTTCCCTCTTCCCCTACCACAACCTCTCTATTAATATATTCCTCCTATGGAGTCACATTCTTTCCCTTATTCTCCTTATTTCCCTAGGTTACATGGATCATTATTTTGAGCCCAAGATTTCCCCCTTCCAACTAATTGTCCTCATCCTCTAGAAAAACCATGACCTCTACCTGAATTATGCTTTCTTGTTATATTCCCATTCTACCTTCAAGAAAAATTGATATGCTTCCTTCATTGTCCTAGTAGAAAGCATGAAAATTTCTTCTTGAATCTCCAACTTCAAACCACTGATGTAAGTTTTCATTTTTCTGAGGTGTTTTCTACATAACCAACCCTCAAATTCACCTTGTAAAATTCTTCGGTATACTCTTTGACTGTCAGCAGCCTTTGCTTGACGTTATGCGCCTGCATGTAGAGGGATAGTTGGTAGTCTTTTAGCAAAAAAATTACCTTCACCTTCACTACCATCCTATCCCAACTATTTATAAATGTTTTCCTATGTTTTCTCCTTTCAGCCTATACATTGTCCCACCACAATGCAACATGACCTTTCAACTTAGTTACAACAAATTTTTCCCTCTTGGGTTCTTCAATATCCTGATACTTAAAATACTTGCCTAATTCACTAATCCAACCCATCAAATTCTTGGTTACCAAGTTAGACAATTCAGGCTTTAGCCTTGAACTTCAGCTTAACATCGACCTCAACAATTTAACTTCCAGGGCTTTCATCTAGAGTTGCTGATCTTTCTGCTCTAGCTTGCTCCTCTAATATGTTTCCATCTCCAGCGTTAAGATCTCATTACCTACCTACTTCCATGGCCTCTAAACAAGCTTGTATCCTCTGAATCTCTTCCTCGGGTTCTGCATTATCTATGGTTATCCCTCCTCAACCTTGTTCTCTCCTTGCTTGCATATCCATATCCCTATAATGTAGACAAAAACATTAATGTCAGACTCACTCTAATACCACAAATTGGTGCAATGGGTACACTAAAATGAGATTTACAAACCAGGACACAATCTAGAAAATTTCTTTTGTGTAGGTGCTATGAAACGATTTCATAGTGCTCTTTAAAAAACAATATTACAAATTTCAAGAAGGTAAAATGACTCAATTCTCTACAAAATCGACCTCCCATGGCCTTCAATAACTTCCCAACTTAGGGAATGATCTCACTCATCTTTCCTCATCAAGATTTACACACTTGCTTAAAGCTAATGGTCAGAATTCTAATCTAAAATATGTGACAACATTCGAAACAATGATTCTCTATTTCAACTATTTTCTCACTTTAACTACATCACGTTCCCACTCCTAAACACTATGGGACATTCCTCTATGGGTTGCGTGACAATTTTAATAGGAATAGACAAGAGGCATGAACCAACCACAATGATTAAGGCTTCAATGCTTAGATTATTAATGTAGTTCAATGAAATAAATATAAAATTTAAAACATAAATAACTCAAAGGAGTAAAATCATGATTAACCATTGTTCATAAGAAGAAAATGATTTGCTTCAAACACTAGATTTCGAGTTAATTCAAAGCCATAATAGCTTATAGCCCCATTGAACATTCAACTATGCAATTCACATACAGAAGAAAACTTCTTTGTTCACAGATAAGGAAAGTACAATGATATGCAACCTATAGGACTACAATTTCATAGACAACCATGAGCCCTTTCTTGTCCTCCCTCTGTTATGTTTTTCTAGGCACTCATTCTCTTTCAAGATAAAGCCAACATGGGACAACTAAGTGTCACAAGAGATGTATCACTTAATACTCTCTACAAAAAATGAAATTAAAATCATATTTACAACAAAAAATATCTCCATTTATTTCAAAAAGACAAAACTCTTCCTAAATTAAAAGTTTACAATTTCTAAACAAACATTTCCACCCGACATTGCCATGTGACCATCCAATCACATTGGCAAGCGTTTCCCAATATTCATTGAATTTGTGCTTCATCTATGAACTTGCATCATGAAACCAAAAGATGTTATGATAATTCTAAGAATTTTGGATAGAAAGAGTGTATTTGAACCTAAATTACTAGGTGCCAAGACTATTTGAAATATAAATGTTAGAGCTAAATTAGTGAGTTTTCTGACATATATTTTGAGTAGATGATACTTTCCCAAAGCACAACAAAGGTTCAAGGGAAACCCCAACAATATTGATTAGATATTAGGTGCTAGGGGGAAAGGAAAACAATTGGTTCTTTTTGGATTTTCTATCAAGACAACTGAGACTTGTGTGAGAAAAAAATCAAGCAAAAAAAGATCCAATAAACTTTCTTTAGGAGTATAAACATTAGCCCAATTGAGGGGATAATTAGGGTACCTATTCTAGGAGTGAATTTCCAGAATATGAACCACATGCCAATGTTTGAATCATGAAACTAAATGGAGAGCTACTAGGATTGTAACACCCCTCCCTTTTGTGCTAAATTATTGTAAACCTAAGTTGAGTTAAAGCTAGGTGTGATATCCTCCCTTTGGTGCTAAATTATTGTAAACCTAAGCTAAGGAAAGCTAGGTGTGATACCCTCCTTATGATTTAAACTATTCTAAACCTAAGCTGAGGAAAGCTAGGTGATATGTAATATCAAAAGCAAATGTGTTATTAAGTAAATTAATAAAATAAATCACTTGGAGGGTGAAGCACCAAGAGAGAGGAGATTCTTGCCAATCCTATCAGAAATGGGATATAGATGAAACTTTCATGATAAAGCTTCTAGAAGTGATGCTAGATAAGCTTGGATGGATTAGAGATCCATCAAATGGGTGAGAGATAAAGATCCATCAGACATAAAAACTTTTTTGGAGAAAAAGGAAAGCTTTTATGAGGAAACACAATGTGGGAGTTAAAGATGAGCTTTTCCAGAAAATACATACGAAAATGGAAAAATCCATAAAAGCAGGACACCACTAATGGTAACTAAATCATGAAGGATGGTTTTAAATACCCAATGCATCGATCAATTGAGGAAAATTGATCCTTGGCAAGATCTTGGCTCGGGGAGAATCAAAGATGATTCATGGTTGGGTGGTGGTGCTCCTCCCTCCAAGTGAGGTTTAGTTGGTGTCATATGCATGGAATCTTTGTATGTTGATTCTTACTCTCTCTCTCTCTATTACTATTGCAATTTTCTTATGAGGAGCTTTCTTAGTTCTAAGAATATTTGAATGAATTAGATGTGCTTGGATATTAGTAGATTTAATGGTGTTTTCCTCTATTTGGATGATATTTACTTGCCTAGTATCTGTTTCATGTTTAATCATTACTTAATATGATGTTAAATCATACAAATCAATTATATGGAGTGCTTAATTCCCTCCTTATAGGAATAATGGATTAAATTATGTATGTGACCATCTTGTGATCTCGTATGTATATCAAAGTTATTAGATTACCTTTACGTTGATAAGGAATGATAACATGTCTTAGTGTTTTGCAGATTTCATGCATGAAAGGAATTAATGGTATATCGTTTTAATTTTGCATGTATGGGTCTCTAAGATATCCAATGAATCTAACTAGAAAATAGATATCTAGTGAATTTATCTTGAATGGTAACTAGTGTTAGGTCATAACTCGGCAAACGTTATGCTCATGATAGCTGTCAATATATTGTCTGAGAATTAGGTTATCCAAACCTTTCCTACATTTAAAAAATCCTTAATATTGACATGACATATTAGCTTATAGATAAATTTAAAAGTCCTCATGCACCCCCTCTTTGGTCGAATTTAATAATGACTATGGAGTTTGTTATATAATGTTAATACATATATATATAGGTGGGTAAATATACCCTTAACGAGTGTACAATCTAAATGATAAATAACAAAAGAAATCACTAGAATCGGAGCCTATTTTCTAATTTGTAGGATAGGCTCAAGAGGTATGTTACAAGGATGGTAGTGCACATTAAATCATTTGAGTCACTAGCTGTTGAAATTTTTATCCACTTGATAATAATTGAATTTCACCATAATGAGCTTCAGCATAAAACTAGGCATACTAGGAGAGTATTTCCTAAAGGAATGTGGAAGGTTGTTTGATTGTCCTGGAATTCATTAAATAACAAGACCAATGAGTGAAGTTATGGATGATGCTAAATGTGGGATGGTGGGATGGAAAGCTTCCCCCATGCCTTTCACATGCTGATATTCAAACCATTATGGGAGCCATGCTGCCATGTCACTATGTCATGTGGCTTTCTAGGATGGTGGCAACTCATTGCCCACCCTCTCTCCTCAGTGCACCACTAAATTATAACTTTATTATTATTATTATTATTATTTATAAAAAATTTAATATATAGTTAAGCATATATACATTTAAAATAACATGTAACATGATTCTTAACCATGGAGATTCACCTCCACATTACAATGGACATTTTGAACTTGTAAATATAGTTTATTAGCATACAATAGGCCAATACCATGGCTAATATCACATGCTCAAAAAACCATAATAAATATGAAATATGAAATATTTTTATATGGCATCTTGTTCTAATTAATGAGAGGAAGAAGGATACTTAGTTTTTAGGTAAATCTCAATCTTTGATTTTTGACCACCACTAAGAGTATTATAGAAAATTCCATGGAAATCAAATCCCTCACACCCCCATAAAAGTTATTAATAATTAAATTAAAATTTTGGAATCCCTTTTCCAAAACATATTTGGGGTTACATGTATTTAAAAATATATTAATAATGGAGAAACATTTTAATATGGAAAATGTGGTACACAAATAAAATATTTAAATGCCAATGCTATCTACGATATTTCAATGCCATCTATGTATATATTATATATGGTTAAAAAGAAAAAAAACTATGAATATATGATATAAAGATATTGAAAAAATTAAATTATTTTGTTTAAAACATTTCAATAAGTATTATTATTCTACATTTTGACCTTTATACTTTTTAGTCAGATTTGTTGAAATGAAAATAATATTTATTGGACTTCCATGTTTAGGCTATGTAGCTTGCAGAATCCAAATGTTCAAGGGAATTTTCAAGTTTTTCAACTTTTTGAACCCATTTATGTATTCAAAAATGCAATTTAAGCAATGAAAAAATGTACATGTGTATGAATAGTGTGGATCTAAAATGATTTGATAAACCCATGGTTAAGGTGGATTTGTATATAGTCAATATATATTTTCCTTAACCATACGTTTATCAAATCCTATTAGATGAAAACCATTTTTGTTTTAGTCTAAAAGCGGTTTGCACCTCAAGGGATTTGATCCCTCTAGGAGGTTGATAGATTTGTGGCTAAGATGGATATATGCCAGCAAATATTTAAAATATAATATATTGTTGCCTTATGTTAATTACAAATAAGAAAGTAATATTTACATTCCTATTGAGTTGCGGTGACTTTCCATTAACAAAATTTTTAAGGACAACCATATGAAACAAAGCATATGATGCCATTTTCTATACTATCAATGACAAATCCCTAAATACTTATGTTCCCATCAATATTAGGTGCCAACAACTATAACACCCCTATGGATATGCTTTTAAATAGTTACTAAGTTTAAACTATTACTAGTTTGAATGGTTATGGAAGCAAGGATGGGACTTATGTGATGATGTAATTATTTTTTTATTAATTGAGCTAATAAATAAATTTCTTGGAAACAATTTAGGAAAGAGCATTAGAGATTAGAAGACTTCTTTCCAAAAATCTAATGGTGGTTAATTCCACATGATGGACATTCCCTAAAAATCTCGTCAAAAAACCTACGATATTAAACTAACATAATTTGAGAGAAATATTATGTTAATCACTTATTTGGAGAGAAATAATAAGTGGGGTGGAATACAAAACTACAGGAGAAAAAATCGTGTTTTAAAGAAAAAGAAGAGAATCATTTCTGAAAACATAAAGCAAAAAGGCCTAGCTAAAAGGACGACAGACCTTAAAGCAAGACGTTGCTAAAATCTATTGGGAAGAAAAATATATAAAATAAACTACTCACGAATCAAGGGGGTTGTTGATTACATAGGGCAAGAAGATCTTGGATCAAGAGGATCTATTGGAGATAGTTCAAAGTTGAGTGGAAAATGTTATCCATGAATTTTTCCCAAGTAACAATTTAAGGTTAGATGAAATTTTATTCTTATCTTATTGTTTATCCTAAATCATATTATCTATTGATAGAACAAAGGAGAAGATATACACACTTTGTAATTATTGTGCATATTATAGTATGCTAGCATAATTCGTATTACTATATATGTCACTAGTTTCTATTCCTAATGCTCTATAAGTGCACACATAAGAATTTGTCGAGAACTTGGGATGATTTAATATATATTAAGATTGGATTTTAGAAAAATATTTAAGAGAGGCTCAAAAAACTAAAAAAAATCTGTGTTTGAATTATCAGATATTAAATCTGAACTGTATAAAGGGGATGTAAATTAGTAACTCTAGTTATGATCTAAACTCTACAGATGAATGAATAAAAGTTGGAGCATATATCTTAAGGGTATTAAGATATCGTCTCAAACCTAAAGGTTTCCCCTAGATATTAATGGAATCTTCTTGAAAAGTTATGTTCTTTGAATCACTCTAGAAAATGACGAAGAAATTCTAAAATGTGCTACAGATCGAAGAATCGAATTTTAGTAGTAGAGTAATTAAAATCTCAATTTGAATTTATCTCAAACTTGCATACACAAATGATGAGTAAATTTTATATATATTATTATATATATATACATATATATTATATATATATATATGAGAGGAAGTAATCAAAGTTAGACAAGAAAGCCCCATGCAAAGGATTAATGGAATATGAGAATATTGACAACCACATTAGGAAAGATAAATATATTAGAAAATACTAGAGAAACCTTTACTGTATATTGAGTAAGGAAGGAAAAATTCACCATGTATGGATAAAGTTAATTAAAAAATGTTCATAGGTAAAACAATAGCATAATATCGTAATAATGTTAGATTTAACTATGAATGAACAAAACTTATCTCTTTCTCTTCGTTGATGCTAGAAGAGCTATGTCATTTACAAAATATGTATACGATAATGCATGTGGTCCTATGGAAATATAGTAGAACTAAAATAGTCAATCTAATACTATATTACTACCATAGATAAATTATTGGCTTGTCGGAAGCCTATGTAGGTTAGAAACAACCCTAAAACATAACACAAGTCCACCTAGGAACTCCTTTGTAATCGAGGGAAATTACATTTATAAATAATTTATGCTACTCTTACAGGAACTATGAAAAACATATAATAGTATGGAACATAGAATTATGATGATTCATTCATGAAATAGAAAATTTCAAAAGGCCATAGTAAATTGTCTAGTACATACATATTAAAAAAAATAAAGGAAGCCAAAAGTATAGAGAATGTCGAATATGTATGGTCTCGATACAAACACATATGTTTAAAAGGAAGAGATGATGAAGAAAATAAACATATGATTGATATATTTACTAAGGACATAATTAAACATCCATTCTCATTAAGGGAATATATATAATCTTCATGTACAATAAAATGTTGAAATTGTGAAGTTTGTGTCAACCCTTATAACGTACAAATCATCAAAATAATAGAATATTTACACCAACCCTGTATGGAGTTCTGAAAAAACACTAGTCAACAAACATTATGCCATAGCATAGGCATATATAGATGAGAATTCAAAAGGAGGGCAACCTATAAACCACGAAAATTATTGGTATCAAATCCTGAACCTGGCAAGAAAAAATAAGACCCTTTTCTCTTGTGTAACAAATGTTTGGTCTTCTCTTTAAATTATATCTGCACACAAGATAAGTTATTATAAATTTGAAAGCAGGAAAGAAATTTGAAAGAACTAAAGAGTGTAATCCCAATGGGGTTGGGGAAATTATGCATAGATTTGAGAAATAACGTTCCTCCAACACTACCATAGTAACCAACTATATTAGATAGCATGAGAACACTATAAGTGATAAATAATTAACGTAAACCCTATATCCCTTTGACATGAGCATGAACAAATTTACCCTCAGTGTCATATTCTTAATGAAATGGTGATTACAATTGGGCCATAGTAATTATATTTCAACAAAATATATCAAGTTGACAACACCATTGAAATTTTCATCAGCCCTATAAATACTCTAGGCAAGGGTATTCATCATACATAAAATTGTATAAATAATTAAACTAACGCATAAATATGAAAAATAAGAAGAATAAAAAACCCCAATTAGGAATGGAATTGGAAGGATAATTTGATTTCCCATAGGGGAAGGGTGCAATGGTAAGAATAAATTAATTTCAAACATACCATGTGTGTTATAGTCCAATTGCAATACTAAATAGTTGAACCAAGCTATACTAAACACCCCGTATGTGAAATTGGAAGTTAAGAATGAAAACTTCAAGAAAACCCTAATAAATTGAGTATGAAATAAACCAAGAGCAAGAAACAAATATAATTCAAACAACAAGTAAATGTTTCAAAGTGTTCGAATGAACTTCAGGGTTCATAAACCAAATGAATTCCAACAATTCTTGAAGGGAATTACCTGCAGGATAGAAGGCGTGAGAAAAAAAAAAAGGAAAAACAATAATAACTATAAGTAATATTTCCACTGGAATTCAAGCAATACCAATAGAAAAGTCTCTGTGAAAGTTCCAAAGTAAGATAGAACACCTTACCTCCACTACAAGCGAAGCGTGTGATAGAGTAACAGTCAGAGCTTCTCATTTGAGATAGGATCAAATGGGTAACATGTTCCACACGAATATTGAATTCTACATGGACATGGGAAGCATGAACTCATTTTAATGGGACTCTACTACTCTGTTTGAGGCCTTATGCCTTGAACCATATCCCTGTGCGTGGCTTTGAATGCAGAATATCTCTCTGCATTTGATTTATGGCTACGACCCATGTCTCTGCGTGTGGCTTTCCCTATATCCAGCTACCCAATGTCTGTCTTTTGTTTTTCAGGTAAGATGTCTTCATGATTCATAACATCATTTTGGTCTTAGTCTACCTTTAACGTTTCCTGTCTAGACGAGTGGATCTCATTTTTTATCCTTGTAGCTGCGCGTGGCCATCTCTAGTCTGGCATATGGCCATTCCCTTTCTATTTTTCCCGGTGCGTGGTATGATTCTAAACTGGTTAGATCTTTTTTGGCACCTCACATGCTAGTTATGGCCTGACAATTGCAAGAATTTCTTGCATTTTCTTTTCATTCATTGAATTTTCACCTTTTTCCTTACTCACATCCATGACCATAGATTTGAGTATCCATGATAATAGATGCCTACCAGTTTTAATCCTCTTCTCATCATCTTGACCAGGATTCTTTTCTCGTCCATGTTTAGCATGGACTGAACCTTTTCTTTCTGTCTTACTCTTTGGAGTATATCAGGAGAAAGTATGGTTATGGTCCTGTTAATTTTGATTCAGATGGGTATTTGATAACCTTATTTCCCTGTTTAAGTGAGTATCAGCCTTATTTAGGTTATGAGATTTCCTGTTGAAGAGGAGCATTCTTCGTTGGGTCTGGATTTGCAGGTGGTATTGATGCTTCAAGCTTCTCTTTTTTGCAGTGAAGGCCTCGCGCGGAGCACAGAGGTATGGCATTAGTTTTCCTTCCTGTATCTGATGAGTTGTGCTACTATATTTTAGTTTTTTCCATATCCTCTTTGTGGTTTTTTAGTTTCAGTCTGAGTGGTTCCTTACTCCTTGAAATTGATATGGTAAAGATGAAATGTTTTTTGCTCGGTTAGAATTACTATTGCAGAGTTCTTACCTGATAACTAAAGAAGTCTTTGTTTCGAATTTCCAATGCACAATATTTACAAACCATTTCAATATTTCCTGGCCATGGAATGATGCTCACTATAGAATAGGGAATTCTTGGTGTATATGCTATAGCTGTATATGCTGCTATCCTGATTGTTCCCGATTTCCATGATACTATGGTATTTTTTCAGCATACTTCCTACTACAGTCTAATGCTTTTCCATTTTTGTTTCACTTGGACAGCTCTTAGGTTCAGGGTTCTAGATGGGTCCTTAGGTTTACAGTCTCCTCATTTTTCTGGGGTTAATTTCTGGTAAGGTTTCATTTTTCCGACTCCTTGCTCTGGAATTATCTCGAATGGTATGGACTGGAGTTTTCATGTTTGGTACTCGTGACACATGGGTTGGCACATTCCAGGTGACTTTCTTAACCATCATTTTGGCTATGATGTGATCTCTTTCATCAGCTAATTTTAAATTTTTAATTATCTCTATCAATTTTTATACCCTCGCACATATATCTCATCAGTCTGTAAAGTTGTACTTCCTTGAAAATATTCAACTTTCAAAATTTCCACTTAAGCAAATCTGACAGGATTTTCTCACTGCCATTTCCATATCTATCCGTATAGCTGATCCCTCTATATTTCCTATAGCTTTTATTATCCTTCTAGCTTTCTGAGCTACATTTGTCTTTCTTTTTTAGGATGAGTTGTCTCAAGTACTTTTTTGTCCCTCTTTGTAGTACATATGGAAATCCCATCCAATGTGTCTTCTTCATCAGCCTTGGTGTGGGCTGTTATAGAGGCGGAGAAAGCCTTTGGTAGTGGATCATTACGTCAAGATTGGCAAGCTGAGGTGGAAAACACAATCATACCTCCTGTCCATATGACATGGAATAAGGAAGGTGGCGGGGATGATTTCCCGCGACGTAAAAAATATCAGCAGCCCATGAAGACAACTCTGTCACCCTCTGCATGCAACCTTGACAGTGTTTTCCTAGCTGATCAAATTACAAGCTTACAGAAGAGAGCCCTGGTTGGAAAGTGGCACTTCTCGGATATGGATGAGTCACAGATGCGTGCATGGCTTGGGTACCAATGGAATCAATTGCTTGGATATATTCCTACAATTGTGAGATTAATGAAAGACTGGTATAGCTTTCATTTCATTGATGAGAAAGATCTCAATAAAATCCTCTCTATCCCATGGGTGCATGATAAGAGTTTTCTAGCCTTCCATAAGTGGTATATCAGTTATAACCCACTGAAGAATACACCTGCTAATAACCTCATCTGGATTAAGCTCCTAGGCCTCCCTATAGAATTATGTACTCATGAGACTCTTTCTAACATAGGGAATGCAATTGGAAAGTTTATATATGTAGACCCGAAATGTCTTGGTGCAAAAGAAAAAAGAGTGGCATGGATTCTGATAGAAAAGGAATTTCGAGGGGGATTTCCCAACCATATTGAGCTCATGTGGGGATATTTAATTTTGAAACAAAGGTTGGATTTCTGGGGTGTCCCATTCTGTTGCTCTACTTGCCATAGAACAGGACACCTGAAAGAAAATTGCAACCGTCGTCGATGGGACAGAAACAATAAAAGGACATATCAATTTAGTCATATTTCTCCTTCTCCTAAGCAAAAGGACCTATAAGGTGGTTGGAATTCAATTATTAGTGGGTCGCCTTCTCGAGGTATGCATAATTCATTATCTTCTCTTCTCTCTCCACTTTCCAAGTCCTGTGGTCTCCTCGGAAAGGAACATTGTTTTGTATCCATATCACCCAAAAATTAGTCTTCTCATGGATGTCATCTTGAACCTGAACCTCCTATTATATCACACCCTCCAGAACCTCTTAATTGCAGTGAAGTTCTATTACCACGTGAATTCTCCAAACTTGGAAGCAATATGAATCATATATCTAATATTACATATGTTCCTTATGGTTCCCCTTCTCCTAAACATCCCTCCCCATCTAATAAAGGGAAAGAGAAAGTTTCAGATATATCTCCCCTATCAGAACTGGAGAAGGTTTTGAAGCCCAACAGTATACCTTGCATTCCAAATAGATTCTCTCCTCATCTGTCTGTTACTTCCCTAAATTCTCTGATTCCTTCTTCTCTAACTCTATAGGTAGTGATTTGGATATGATTTTACAAAAAGCGTCCCTTGCACTATCCCCTCTTACCATTCATAAGCCACGTCCCTCTTCTCCTCCTCACATCAGTCCTAACTTTGCTTGGAATATTACAATGAGAAGAAAACAAAATAGAGGATCTAGGCACTTTCGGGGTAGGTCTGCCACTACCCATAGGAGCTTGGAATCTTCCATGGTTGATATTCCAATAATTGAATTATCTGATAATGGGCCTCTTGGAGCATGTAAGGCCATCGACTATTAGACATGACTTCCATCATATCAATGAATATTCGTGGTCTAAGGGTGGACCAGAAAATTCTTGGCCTAAAGAAGATTCTCTCTTCTAGCCAACCTAATATTATATTAATAAAAGAAACCATGCATTTGGTGGGAGACTCAATCAAATATTTTAGGCGTATGTTTACTCAATGGCACATAGTTGCTACTGATGCCATTGGTCTCTCTAGAGGTCTTGTAATTATACGGAATCCTTTATGGATTACGGAAAAGGCATTCAAATGTTTTACTAGAATCCTTTTACTTGCAAATATCAGGGGTTTTGCTAATTCTGTTCATATCTTAAATATATACGCTCCTTATAAAGACCGTTGTCACTTTTGGAATATATTTCTCTCTTTAGAATGTTTGCAATTTGAATATCTTCTCATTTGTGGGGACTTAAATTGTACCTTATGTGGAGATGAGGTATGGGGCAATGGTAGGAAGCTGGATCCTTTAGCTGGAAGTCTCAAAGAAGCTTTCCTCCATCATAGCTTGTCAGATATTCTCCCACAATTGATGGGACCTACATGGGATAACTGTTGTTTCGGATACTCTTATGTGGCTAAACGACTGGATAGATTTTTGATATCTAATAGCCTGTTGATTTGTATGGGCAGGACCTCCTCCCATATTATAAATTTCTTCATTTCTGATCATCGGCCAATTTCTTTACAATGGGGAAACAAAAGATTTAAGAAAGGTCCTCCATTTAAATCTAATAGAGTTTGGCTGGAGGATGAGGAGTTCAATGAACTTGTGAAAATTTTTTGGTCTTCTATCTCTTCCAATGAGAAAATTTCTCCATCACTTCATCTTCTAAATAATTTGAGGGAATTAAAAGTTAAGGTCAAGGAATGGCAAAGAAAGAAAAAATTAGCTAACAGAGCTGCTTTGAAAGAGATACAAGATTGTCTTGACGGATTAGCTAAATATCTAAAAGGAGGTAATATTTCATTTTCGATCCACAATGAGATACATGATTTGGAAAGGAAAAGGCACAAATTACTAGCTATTGAGGAATCCTATTGGAGACTGAAAAGTAGGGCTTTGTGGCTGGCGGAAGGTGACCACAATACAAATTTTTTCATAGGTTTACGAATCATAGAAGAGAAATTAAAGTGATTTGGGAAATTCAGAATGATAATGGAAACAAATTTTTCTCACATGAGGATATTTCAATGGAAGCAATCTCTTACTTCAAAGACTTCTATAAAAGGAACGATATTATTTGTAATGAGAACATCTTATGGGGAATTTCTCTATTTACATCCATGTTCAATGATGAACAAAACAATTCCTTTTTTAGCCCTATATCAGAAAATGAGCTCCTTCAAGTTATGAAATCCTTCAAAAAGGATAAAAGTCCTAGCCTTGATGGCTGGACTATTGAATTTTACCTCCATTTTTTTTATCTTCTGAAGCATGATATTTTTGCCATGGTGGAGGAATCGCGTATGAGGGGATACTTTCATCCTCACTTTACATCGACCTATATAGCCCTCATTCCTAAAAATAAACAAGCTATCTCATTTTCAGACTTTAGACCGATCTCCCTCTGCAATGCAATCTATAAAATCTCCTCTAAGATTATTGCCAATAGAATCCGCAGTATTTTGTCAGAGCATATCACATCTGAACAACATGGTTTTCTAAGGAACATGAATATTATAGAGGCTGTGGCAAATACTCAAGACTGTTTACACTCTGTCCATCACAGGAACATAAGTGCAGCGATTTTTTAGCTGGATCTTGAAGAAATCATATGACAACCTAGATTGAGGTTTCTTAAGATGTATTCTCTACTAGATTGGCCTCAAATATGACTGTATTGAATGGATTATGGCATGCGTGAAGAACGAAAATTATGCTATCCTTATTAATCGCATCCCCACAAATTTTTTTGCTGTTGCTAGAGGTCTTCGCCAGGGCTGCTCCCTATCCCTGTTGCTATTTATACTAGCTATGGACTCTCTTAGTCTCCATATTAATGAGGCGGTAAAAGATAAAAAAAAAGGCAAACCTCTTAGGGTATTTTGTGGTTCCAATATCTCCCACAACCTTTTTGTTGATGATATCATGATATTTGGTATGTTATGTAGAATTTCATGGGAATATTTTCATGAAATTCTAAAAAAAATTCAATTAGCCTTAGGTATCATTATAAACAAAGGAAAATCGTGTTCCTTTTCTGATGGGGATGACAAGGAAATATTGGATTATCTATCAAATCTGTTTAATATTGGTGCCAAGCCTTTAAAGGGGGGGATTTAAATACTTAGGCTTTCATCTTAGACCTGCAAGTTATAAAGTATCTGATTGGTTTTGGTTGTCAAACAGGTTTTATAAGAGAATTGAAGGTTGGGAGTTCAAATGCCTTTCCATTACAGGTAGAGTGGTGTTGGCCCAATCTGTTTTAGCCCAGATTACTGTGTATTGGGCTCACATTTTCTTCTTCCCCTCCAGTATTATAAATAAATTGAATAAATTAATGGCTAATTTTATTTGGGGTGGAAGCAAACATAAAAATAAATATCATCTATCTGGTCTCGAAACAATTTCCCTGCCTAAGATTCTGGGAGGATGGGGAATTATGAATATTAGGAATTTTGGTAAGGAACTTTTATGAAAATCACTATGGAGATGTATCAATGGGTCTAGTGTTTGGAGCATGACTATCAGAAGGAAGTATATGGAGAACAAAGATCTCCCTTTCTTGTACTAGTTTGATACTATTGGCAAAATTCAGGGATTGGCCATTTGGAAGAGCTTCTACAAAATACAAGCTTTCTTTATCAAGAATCTAAAATGGAACCTTCAACATGGGAAGGATGTGCTCCTTGGCTATGATGATATCGCAGATTTGGGAGAGGAGTTTCGCTTTCCTAGTGCAATCGTTGTGGCTGTTCAGAGATCAGAGATCTTTTACAGGAATCAACTTATTGAAGACTGGCAGGGGCATTTTCCTATATGGAAGAGTATCCCCTCTCTAGGACTCAATCAAGTATATGCTCAGTATGGGGATAGTATTATGATTTCAATAAGGGGTTTTGGTATCTACAATAGTGATGGGAAGGATTATCTCACATGGAGAGGGGTAAAGAGTTCTGAAGTTTTAAAGGTAAAATACATCTATCTGGCCCTGATAAGATCGATTCCGAGCCCACATAAATCTATCTTTCCTGCCTCTTTATGGAAATCTGGAGCTCCCAACAAAATCATTCACTTTTCCTAGCTTGTATTTCATAACAAAATTCTATCTTGGGAGAAACTCAAAAAAAGGAAGTGGTCTGGCCCTGGCAGATGCATTCTTTGCAAAAAGGAGCATGAAAATTGTAACCACATTTTTCTCACCTGTAGCTTTTCCATTCAGCTATGGAAGGAACTTGCAGTTTTTTTTGGCTTTCATTTTATAGAGCATACAGATGTCAAAGAGGCTTTAAGCTAGTGGAGTTTGCATAAACATGCTTTTGGATCTATTCCTCTTCCTTTTTTCTGGGCATTCTAGAAGAAAAGGAACAATGTTATTTTCCGGGAGGGGAAAGAACATTATTTGCCTATGTTTGATCAAATTATTTTGATGTATCTTTCCATCCCAAAAAAGAGTCGTCTGGTAGATCACACAATCCTGGTATCCATACATTGCAATCGATGAGCTTCCCTAGGGCCTTCTTTGATGGTGCTACTCAGCGAGAAAAGTGTGCATGACGTGTTTATCTCTATATGTCAGAAGACTTACACTATTCTATATACTGGCATGGTGGATGTGGTACTAATAATAAGGCTGAGGCAAAGGCATTAGTGGGTCTTCTCCAGTTTTCCTCTTTCCTTGATATCCAATGGCTACAGATATATGGGGACTCAAAAAATGCTATTTGTCTTGCTACATGGCAGTTAACAAACAAGTCTCCATCTCTGTTAGGATGGGTCAATAGGATAAAACTTTTATGGGACAGTCATCAATCATATTCAATTAGCCATGTGGATAGGTCTCTTAATTTGGTGGCAGACAAGTTATCAAAGAAGGGACTCACTGTCGACCCTGGTATATGGAAACTAGAGGTACAAATGCAAAACACCATTTTTCTGATAGAGGATTTTTCCATACTAGGTACCTAGTTCTCTGTCGGTTTTCTTTTTCCCACATCTCTATCATTAGTTGTTCTCTTCGAGGTATGTAGTCTTTCCCATGTATTTTCCTTTGAGTTTCAGATCTGATACTTTTTGTGTCACTGGGAACCTTTTTTTCTACCAATATTTTGATCTTTTGATTAGAATCATGCTCCATGACGATGTGGTTTCTATGCTGGCAAAGAAGGCCACCATTGGACATGATAATTTTATCCTGCTATCTATCATGTTCTAGATTATGATACTACTCCTTTCAGATGTTCTATATGTAAATATGCCCATATTAATAAAAATCTTTTTTTTTTTCGTACTGAAAAACAAGTTCCACAACAATATTGTACTATACGTAGACTGAAGCCTTAGCCGCGAGTAGAAACTCCAAAAAAAAAAAATACAACAAATTAAATCTGGAGAATTAATTTGATAGGGTAGGCATTGATAAATTCTCTCTATTATTCACCATCCGATCCCAATGTTAAATCATTACCATAGAAGGTGCGCACAACAGGCCAACCATGGGAAATTATCATTGGAGCTCTAATTTGGGCACTGCCTAATGTGCCACATGTTGAAACAACCAACCATATGATAACACATGTCTTGCATGACACATAAGCACTAAGATAGATACCATGGTGTAAATAAACACAAAGGTAAAAATGTAGTACATGTGAATCCTGGTTCCTGCGCCATAAATTATGTAAATAAAATATATCGGGTGTGAAGGAGTGAAACATGGGAATCAAGGGTGTACAATGATGATATTAAATTCATCGTGAATCTAAAATTATATGATGAAAATGAAAGTGAACATGGGAAGAAATCCATATATCCTAATAACCATATTTTCTCCAAAGGCATAGAAATTATTTTATGTTATTAGAATTGAATCCCTAATTATATTCATTTATATGTGGTAAGGGCTAATGGAACAAACATGTAATTGAATACATTTTTCTACCGGATTGAACAGAGTAAAGAAAGATCCAATGAACAATGGAATAATTTAACTGAATGGTTAGGAATTTAGAACCAAATAGATGTTCAATACTTCAAAATTGAAGAAAGAAACCAAGTAATCTAAATGATGCACACAGAAAGGAATTATATTAGGATATTTATTGCATTACAAAGTCTTTGCAAGTCAATAAAGGAAATCGAATAATAGGTGTTCTGAAATATGGGAGTCTGGAGAAACCCCAATACCTCCTCATTATTAAATCAAGAACCATAAATGTGGGTTGTTGACAAGGTGCATACCTACAGGTCACATGAATATTACATGGATTGGGTACCTTGATGATTTCCTATAGTACCATGTGGGACATAAGACTATTCTTTCGCATGAATTCAAGGTAGTAAAGTTTAAAAAATAAAACAAGAAGTAATGTGGCAAATGGGAACTATAAAGTGGAGAGTTTGATTGTTAAAGGCTCGAGGTTTGAATGGAACATGTATAGTAATTGTAGATTGTAGACTTGATTAATGTATATATCATGAATAATTATCTATATATATATATATATTATATATTATGAGAATAAATTGATTTCCATTATTGCTAGGAAACGTTTAAATAAATATTCATACTCATTATATGGTCATAATAACTATGAGATCTTAAAGTTGGAAAATCAAGGATGTAGCACACATTATAAGGGAACCAATTCCTTCAGAACAGAACTAGTAGTAGAATGCAATGAATTTTAGCATGTGCAAAAGTGATGACGAACTATATCATATCGATATGAAATTTCAGGAAACTGATGACCTTTGCAGCTCAACTTATTTTGATGGATAATATTACTATACTTCCATGAATGAATAGGTGTAATCAGAATGGAAGAAAGTAACAAATAAATAATCATAATCCAATATAGAATTCTTACAAAAAAATGAACATAGCGTAGCGCACAGTAAGGAGGCATAAGAAGATGTAAAGAAGTTAGTATTGTCCAAAGCATATATAATTATAGTAAAGGAGAAAAAAATGTGTGTGATTTGGAGGCATGTTACATATTGCATCAGATGTTTATGTTTAGTATTGAGGCCTATGGGTCAACCCACAGTTGTAAGACATGAATGAATCAAATTTAATGTGTGAGTAGAAGATGAACAACATAATTGTTAGAGAGAGTAAAAGACTTGGAAACTATAATTAACTTGTAGCAGAAAAATTCTTGAATAGGTTGAGCAAGAGAGATAACTTCTATTAGGGTCTATCTACCTAAAAATAAAACTAGATTACAAATTTAAGTGTCTATATTCAAGAAAAAAAAAACTCGGTAACATGAGAGCAAGTAAGAAAGATAAATTGGCAAAAGACACAGTAATAAACACACTTCTCAATTAAATAGATTTAAAGAATTTGGATGAGACTAGTTGATAAGGCATGTGGTTGTGATTTCCATGAAGATAAAGAGTAGCATACTAATAAAAAAACAAATTGTTGGAAGATATGTACCTATTTACATCTAAGGAAAATGAAATAACATTATATAGTAGATGAGAGGTGTAAAGAGTGTATTGATATTATGCATAAATGCTTTTTCCTTCAGTGTCAAGTACTATAAACTCAATAATATTACTCTATATAACAAAATTTTTATAGGGAGAGAGAACCTCTTTATGCCAAATTGAGTTACAACTAAGGTGAGTAAGTATAATAACAGAAGAATCTAACTCTAAAGACAAATATAGTACAAATTTTTTCCTAAAAGGTGGATGGAAGGGGGTAGATGAAATTAATATAACATAATTCGTAAAATCAATTGTTACAAATTAAAGTATCTACTAGAGTATAATTTGGAGATATGTATACGATGCAAATTACGTTATGACTACAAGTTATACAAAATATCTTATGGGCTTTGAAAATTTCTTATCATAAAGAAGGTTAGTATGGCTTACAGTTAAGGAACTCATGTGAGAAAAATGATATTTGATATGTAAAACCCAAACCTACACAAAGAATATTGTACAAAAGATAAAGACCTAGACAAAGAAGGTGCCTATTAATACAATTGGGTAAGCATAAAGATGAAAATTTTCATTCCTTACTTGGAAGTGAGACTTAAAATACGGAATACAGAAGCAAGTTGTAGTATCACAAGAGTAAGAATGGAACGAAAATCAGAGAATTATATGTTACAGAGTACATGGAGTGATTAATATTCAAGCATAACTAAGGAGGAATGTAGTACTATGAGAATAAAATTAGTAACTTCTAAAATGTTTTAAACTATTTAGGGACCAAATTAAACACATAATGGCAAATAATGCTGAAAATAATCAAAATAACTAAGTACATATTTATAATGTATGAAAGAAAGATGTAGAATTGCACATAATCATGATTTGTACTACTATTATATTTATAAAGCGATACAATAGTAGGGAAACATAGACCATCTCATTGAAAAAGGATTTGTTCATCCTTATAGGCTAATAAGCCGGAGAAAGTGATATAAGAAACTTATAATAAAATGTTTGATACGAACAAATTATTCCATATGAAGTGTGGTCTAGAAGAAATTACATGCACAAAAAACCAATAGTCTAGCAAAAATTGGGATATAAGGTAAAGAAATAGTAACCAAGAGAATTGGTTGACAAAAGGATACCTTTGGAAAATAATAGTAATAATGGAATTTTAATTGTCCCCACGAAAATAGATAAACACAAAGGCACATAGAGATAGTGTAGAAAATATGCCTAAATTGTCTGCCTTATATGAAAAATGGATAAGAGTGAAATGGACCAAAGAAAACATGAAGAGTGAAAACATGCAATTCCTTAACTAGAATTGAAATAGAACCTAAGAAGGGAAATAAAATATTGAATTGACATCAATCATAAGAATGGAATGGTCTCAAAAATTTTATGGGGTTAGAAATCAATTGCGTTGTTTTGTTACAAACTTTACAAATTAGAATATTATTGAACCAATAATGACCATAAAAAATGGTTTATTACAATGGTGTCACAAGATACATTAGGAATGTTGATAGGAATTCCGAGAGTAGCCTCACAAAATAGCAAGGTGGTTTCATAAATTTCCATGAAGGAAAATATATAAACTTAAAAGTTTCTAGTTGATGCATTGGATAGTATATATACACGTGTGTATGAAAATGTCCAGAATTGATGAAAATGTCTAGAATTGATGAAAAACATGACAATCATTGTACCTAGAAATTTAAGGGGAAGAGACCTCATGGTTATATACAATTGTAAGATGCTCATAATAAAAAAAAGAAGAAGTTGTAATGCACGCAAAACTATAAAGAGAGAGAAATGAAAACTCAAGGAAATGAGTTAAAAGAAAATAGTGGATAAAAGTAAAACAGAAAATAGGTGTTGTAGATCTGTGAAATTACATGTTTTTGTTTGACCATGAAACTTGAGTATGTCAAGATATCCATTTAATTATTTATGTAGTATTCTGAATTCTATAATTTTAGTTCCTCGTGCTTTTTGAGGGCTTATGGAAAGGTTTGGTAACAAGTTTTAGACAATTAGGTTCGACTCGACGAACTACACTCTGTGATGAAACTAACAATAATAGAATAGCAACACTTAAGTATGCATGACATACACATATTTTATATGATAGTATCAAAGCAAAAATATAAGGGAAAATATTACAAGTAGTCCTTTGATTATTATTACCTATGTATAAGTGATATGAAAGGAAATTGGAAATTTTGTCTTTTGAAATTTACGTTGAATAACTAGAAAATCTATGAATAAAGGTACCAAGGCAGTTATTGTAATTATGTGATGCTATATGGATGTTGCTTACCTTGTTGAGGGCATGTGGATAACCTTATTTTGGTGCAGGTGGATGAACCTTTGATGAAATGCATGAAAAAATAGGAATAAACTTGTTTAATATGTATGAATACATGATATGGAAGGCACATAGAAGGAAGATAATAATATCTTTTAATCTCGAACTGACTCATTTACAATATCCCTAGCCTAAGCTACCATAAAAACTCTCGTAAAATGAGTGTTGTTGAATAATTAAATATTATTAATTATTATATGGATATTACAAGAATAGTATTAAGCAAAGTCTTTTGGAAAAGAATAATTAAATATTATTAATTACTATTTGGATATTTAAATAAATTAATATCATTATTTAAATTTATTTTTTCAAAACTAGCCATTTATATAGTCGTTACTTATAATATTTTTTTTTATATTTATTAATTATATATCATAATTTAAATATTACTGTCCAAATATAGCCATTACTTGGAAATTATGTCTCACATTGCTCTCTATTTAAGCCTTTGCCATGGTTTGCCTCTTCATATACTCCTACTGATGAACCACACTTGTTGGTTTGAAACCCATCAACCAAAAAATTCTCTTATCTGATTTCTACCGAAAGAATTTTCTTAATTCATTATGGATCACAGAAGCTTGAATACAAAAAACACGAATATTCTTCTAATTCTTAATTATAAGAATATTACAAGAATTAATTCTTAATTCTTATATTGAGAATGATTTATATTCTTCTATGTAGATAACTTATATTTTCCAAGTTGGTATATTTTATGAGTTTTAGAACTATTGAGTAATATGTTTAGAAAAGCTATGGATAAGTGATATGTTGTCCATAAGGCAAAAACAAATCTTCCTTGAAAAAAAGCATGAGAGATTTATGGATGATTAATCGAGTGATTTTAGAATTTATAAACGTATGATATATGGCTTGATTTGTAGATGATTTATGGAGTGATTTTAGAATTTACAAAAAATATGATCTATGGAGTGATTATAGATGATTTATGGAGTGATTTTATAATTAAAAAAAAAAAAAAAATCTGATTTATGGAGTTACTTTAGAATTTAGGAAAGATCTGATTTATGGAGTGATTTATGCACAATATATGGGATTCGTTTAGGATTCAAGAAAGCTATTGAATTTCCTTAATTTTAGTTATTGTAAGCCTATGGGAAATAATAAATAATGACAAAATACATGTAGAATGAAGCGAAGAGAGAGGAATGAGTGTTTTTGAATAATTATATGTACAAAATTGGTTGAATAAGTTTAGAGGGGAAATCAATGCATAATTGCTCCATCTCTCATTTCGTCATTGTTTTTTGCTAAAGCAAGAGTTAGAGCTTCTATTAACTTGTGTCTAAAAATATGTTACAAAAGTTACAACCAGCGTAAAGAGGAAGCAATTCCTCCAAGAAAGGGAAGATTTCTAGCAGCACTTAGTACCTGTATGAAAAAGGAAACCCTGACAAAACATTTGGCGGACATAAAAATGGGAATAGAGATGCAACCAAGAGATTTCATGTCCGTTTCCTTTCTCCCAGACCCACCAACCTTCTCGACAACCTATAGTCATCGATTTTCTCCCTCAAGATCTAATGGTCAATGGCCATATCGCGTGGAACATAAGCTCGAGGAATACCTACCCAATGAGGGCGGTATTCACTCACCTCCCAAAGCCATATGTAGGCTGTTGAATGGAATCACATGCAATTCGTAAAAACCACTTTCAGTTTTGAGGGCGCCAATATGGGTGGTAAACCGGATGTTGTTTTGACTCCCTCTAACTTTCTCCGAGACCCACTAACTTGCTCGATAGCCGACACTCATTGATTTGATTCCCCCCATAATCAAACAACCAATGACCATATTGAGCGGAGTAGAAGCTCGAGGAATACCCACCCGATGAGGGTGGTATTGACTCTCCTCCCAAAGCCATGTGCTGACAGTTGAGTGGCATCGCATGCAATTCGTAGAATCCACTTTTGGTTTTGAGGGCGCCCGATAAGGGTGGTAAACTAGAAATTGTTTTGACTCCCACTGACTAACTCTCGAACCCACCAACCTACTCATTGGCCTGTAGCCTTTGATATTCCACTGCTTGTTTTCCTTCGAGACACACAAGTTCTCAAACTCTATGTATCTTCCTGATATACACCTATCCTTCATTGACGAGAGGAGACAGTCAGTTGCCCTATCTGTTCTAGTATTGCTCCATGTCTGTGAGGGCCCTAAATGAACAACCCTCATGCAATTGGCTATCTGGTGCCTACCCCCACCTACAACACCTATTGTCTTGTGTGCATCTTACCCATTCATTGGCTAGCCAGTCTGCTACACTGTTGGCTTCTCTTCTTACATGAACGAAACTTAGAGTTCTTAGAATTTTGAGGTGAGCTTATATTCTGTGATAGATCTATAGAAGTCTCCAGTGGCTCGAGACTTTATCTGGTGAAGTGCTTGATCCTAGCTGTTTGACTGAATAAATGATTAATTTAGAGTCAACCTTGATGATGGCGTTGTGAATGTTGTACTCTATTAGAATCTCCAAGCATAGCTCCATAGCCATGAGTTCTGCCATATTATTGGTGGCTCTTCCCATGTGGTTGTGGAAGATGACTTTTAAGTTGCCCTCCTCATCTCTTATAACTCCACCATAACCAACGTCCCTAGGGTTACCTTTCGAGGCTCCATCTATGTTGAATTTTAAAAGACCATGTGGAGGAGGTTGCTAGAAAGCTTTTCCTTCTGAGGTATGCTTCACAGTTCCATTAGTACTCTGAGGGTTATGTGACTAAAATCCCAACAATTTTAGAATGCGGGCTTCTCTGTTGCCCAGGGGCTTTCCTGGAGAATGCCCCGCTAGGCCATTGACTGTTTCCTTAAGTTGCTTTAGGATTACTATTATGGTATTTTGAGCTAGGCTAGTCTTATCTTTGAAGATTATGTTGTTGCATTATTTCCAGACTTTGTAGACCAAGAAACCTGAAATCAGGGCCCAGACAGTATTTACTGTCTCGTTGTCTAAGAAGTCCATTCTCCAGTTTTTCAACGTAACAGTAATGCCATTTCGTTCTTGCATGTCTGCTTGAAGACATCAACTACCCAATTCCATAAGGTTGAGGTGTAGGAGTAGATGTTGAGAAGATCATTCACGATTTCTTCCCGCTGGCCACATAAATGGAATTTTGAAGATCTAGCAAACCCTCTCTTTCTGAGATTCTCCCAAGTTAGAATCTTTCCATGTTGGACCAACCACCTGAACAGTTTGATCTTCTTCTAGTGTGGGTTGTTCCATATATATTTCCATGTCTTGTTATTGCTTAGAAGGTTAAGTATGATAGCTATTCTTTTGGCTTCCTTGATGTTGAAGACACCCTCATTATTTCTACGCCATATTCGTAGGTCATCCAAAGTTGAGGTCAAAATTTGTCTCTTTTCAAGGATGATCTCTAGAGCTTTAGCTTGAGTTTTTAGTGAGGTCACGTCATTGTATTCTGGTAGCTTCCAAATTCTCCATTTACAATTCTCCCTTGAATGTTCCCAATAGTCACTCACTTTTTTCTGTCCTTTGTTTATTATATCAGTCTGAATACTATCTCATTCCTCTATGTTAAGCTTACCTTCCTGCTACTAGTTGTCCTCCCAGAACCATGCAAGGTTTCCATTTCTAATCTCCCAGAAACTCAGTTTTTGTACTAAATCTCTATTCTCTTGAACCTTGTTCCAAATATCGAAACCTTTTATGTTTCCTGACATTCTTATGTGGTCCTCTTCTTGCCAATGCATCATGTATTTTTGTTTCCAGATTTTCTCCCATGTGTTTTGTATTTCCTTTAGCCATCTCCACCATAGTTTTGCTCCCAATACTATGTTTAGAATCCCTAGTTCATGCAGACCTAAACCACCATGGGATTTGGGTTTTGCAAATCTTGTCCCAAGCTACCAGAGCCCATTTCTTTTTCTCTTCTCCTTTTCCCCAATGAAAGTCTCTTTGGATATTTTTGATTTGCTGAAGGATACCTGATGGTGTCATAAGGGCTGAAAACATGAAGATTGGGATGGTTTGTAGTACTGCCTTGGTGAGGACTAACCTCCCAACTAAATTCAAGGATTTTCTAGTCCACTTGCTGACCTTGTCCTTCAGTTTATTTGTTACAACCTCCTAGATGTCCTTTCTCAATGATTTGTCTGTGAGGGGTACTCCTGGATATTTGGAGGGTAGTGAATCTCTTTGAAAGCCTAGAATTATGGAAAGATTACTTTTAATAGAGATATCAGTGTTGAAAACGAAGATCTTAGATTCTGCAAGGCTTACTTCAGTACTAGTAGCTAAAGCAAACTCATATTGAATTTATTTGAATGCTTTGGCTTCCTTGACTATGGGTATGCCTTGCACCATAGTGTCATCCACAAATTGTTGATGGCTCAAAGTGTCTCCATTCTAAGTAAGTCTCAGTCCTTGTATTCTTTCTTCCTCCCTAACAACAATGATCACTCTACCCAATCCTTCCATCATGAGAATGAAGAGGAATGGTGAAATAAGATCACCTTGTCTGAGGACTCTTGAAGGCTTGAAAGTTCTGGATGGAGGGCCATTAAGGAGAATTGAGAAACTGATAGTAGTGACAAGAGCCATGACCCACCTTATCCAATTTTGGTTAAATCCATATGCTTTGAGAACATCCCTGATATAAGAACAACTTAGTTTATCATAAGATTTCGCTATATCCAGTTGTATAATCATGTCTGCTTACTCATTGGTTTTGAGGGAGTGCACCACTTCATGAGTTTGAATGAAATTATTGAGAATTTGCCTCCCTTCCACATATCCAGTCTTTTATTCTGACACAAGTGTTGGTAGAAGAGGTTTGTGTCTATTGGCAATGACTTTGGAAATGATTTTGTACACCACATTGCATAATGCTATGGGCTGGAATCTATTAGGAGTGGTGGCTTTTTCTTATTTGGCGATTAAGGCAATGAAGGATTCATTAATCGCACTCAAACCTAATTTAGAGTTTCTCGATTCCTCCACTACTTCCAGAATTACATGTTTGACTATCTCCCAAAATGATTTGAAGAAGTCTACATTGAAATCGTTTGGTCTTGGAGCTTTCCCATTATGCATTTCTTTGATGACCTCATTGATCTCCTCCTCCAACACTAGCCTGTTGAGATTATGATTGTTTTCCCTGGTTACCAACTTTGGAATGTGTTGGGTAAATCTTTTAGTGAATTGGGATTTTTCTGCCATACTCTCCTCAAAAATACTTTGAAAGTGTTGGAACATAACATCTTCCATTTTTTTCATGAGTATTTTCCTTTGTTCCTTAGGGATATATAAGTTTTGTTATCCTATTGTTAGCCCCATGTGCAATGGTAGACTTGTGAAAGAACTTAGTGTTCCTCTCCCCTTCCTTGATCCATTAACTCTGGAATTTTTTCTCTAGAATATTTCCTCCTGATAACATCTTTTATCCCATTCTTGTTGAAGTGAGTGTGCTAGCTCTTTTCTCTCCTCTGTGAATCCTTCCGAGATGAGAATTTGGTTAATATCTTATAATTTCTTTTCCACTTCTTCTTTAGCTTTGAAGATGTTGCAAAACTTGTTTTTGTTACATTCTTTGAGCTTTCCCTTGATGTGTTTGAGTCTAAGATGAAGGATGAACATTTTTTGTTCCTTGGGTGTGTAACTCTTCAGCCCACCACTTCTTATTGTTTATGATGAAATCAGAGTGTGTGAGCCAGCCATTCTCAAACCCGAAAGGCCTGTTTCTCACAGCTCCTACCATGGAAGCTTCCAGTGGTATCGGCCAGTGGTCTATTGCCCCAAAAGGAAGGATGCAAGTTTTCAAGTTGTTCCCTATGAGCAATAATTCCTCTCAGACTATGAATATGTCAAGTCTTCAGGTTACTTGAGCTATAACCCCTCTTTTGTTATTTCACGTGAACGTGCCATTTCCAGTATCCATGTCTACCAGTCTCATATTAGTGAGGAAGTTTTGGAATGCTATTGAGTCTCTACCCAGTATTCTGGTTCCCCCTTTTTTCCCGTGAGAGATTTAATCATATTAAAATCTCCTCCCAGGATCTAGGGTAATTCTCGGTGCCTTTCTTTCATTTCCTCTAGAGAGGTGAGGATCCTAAGTTTTTCTTCCAAAAGTTGAGGACCATAGACACTGGTAATCATGTAGCACTCCTTGTCCCCCACAGGTTCAATAATCAGAGAGAGGTGGTGCCTAGATGCCTCTGCATCAAGAATACCAAATTTCAGTGGATTCCATAGAGCGAGAATTCCCCCTACTGCATTAGTTGCTTTGACTTCAAGATACTCATACTTACTTAAGCGTTTTTTATGCTTTTCTCTAATTTTCTCTACTAAGCATTTTGTTTCCTGTATGAACACCATATCATGTTTTTCTTCCTTGATTTTGTTACTTAAATTTCTTTGTTTTATTTTTCTTCCTAATCCTCTATTGTTCCATGTTGTGATTTTCATATCATTGGGCTTTTAAAGGAGTAACTAGAGAGATCTTTCACGTTTCATGAGTTAATCATGAGTTTTCCACATTCTAACAACATTTTTTTTTGTCTCTTCCTTCCTCTTTTTTTTCCTAGGTTTTTTGGTAGATTTTCCTTATACTAATCCCATTGATTTAACTCCTTTGTTCTCTTGGTTGTCATGGCATCTTTTTACTCCTATAGCCTTTTTATTAGACCTATTTAGTAATAGTTGTTGTACTCTATCAAGTTCTTCCTCTAGTAGAGATTTGATTCCTTTGTTGCTTCCTTGCTCTAGAAACTTTTCTAGTTCAAGGTTCTCCCACTCAAGTATCTCCCGTAGATCTTGGTCTTTCGTGCCACCTTCACTTGGGGTCATCTCATGGTCCCTATCTCATTCCATTGATTTTTTAGGATCCATTCTATGTTCATCTTGTTCCTGTATGATTTCGATGTTAGTCTCTTTTCCTTTCTCTCTTTAGTGGCTTTCTAGTATTCTTTGTGTTCCTTCTTCTTCCTCTTCTTCTTCTTCTAAAATTTCAAAACCATTGTGACTTGGTAATTTGCTTTCACTAGGTTTCTTTTGGGTCCACTTTCCTCATTTCGCCATTCCCCCCACTTTGGTAAAGCCTTCAAGGTCTTTTCCTTTGTTGGTTTTTTGGTTTTCCTCCCTTTTATTAAGTGGGCAGTCCCTAAAGTGGTGTCCATGTTCATGACACTTGCGGCATCTAAATGGTATGTGTTCATTGTAAACTATCTGAACCCATTCCTCCTCATAAACTTCTAGGATGACCTTATCTGGAAGTGCTCTTAATAAGTCCATCTCTACACATATGTGAGCAAAGGAGGTGTATTTTCCTCGCAAAGTTGCCTTTGATATCTTTATGAAATTCCTTAATTTATTTCCTATAGCTTTTAAAGAGTCCAACATCCAATAATCTAAAGGCAAAGAGTATAGTCTTATCCATACTGGAACCAATGTGAATGTCTCATGCTCCGGAACAGAGTTCATCATGCAAGGTCACACGTAGAGACTAGCAGTCACAAAGAAGCCCTCCTTCAAAAATTCTTTCCTTATCCTCCAGGTTCGTGAATACCACAGTAAAAAAACCTTTAGATCTAAGATGGATACTTAGTTCTCCTTTTGGTTTTCAGGTGTTTTTTATCCAAGTGTACAGTGCCTTCTCGATGGGCCAGATACCCATAAACTTGCATATGATCGCATAGGTTGTAATGTGATCCCTGTGCTCCTGCAGAGCTGGATCGTTTAGGACTACCCAAGGTTTAATGTTAGACTTGGGTTTGTAGGGCCCCATTTTTTTACTGTTCAGAATTCTGTAACCATTGTTTTCAGCTTTATCCTCATGTTGAACCTCCTCGTGGGTCCCTTTCTTTTCATGGGGTTTGTTGCCTTCCAAGTTTTGGGTGTCAATAATTTTTGTCTCATTCTCCAAAGAATTTTGAGGTTTGTTTTGATTTGATCCTCTGCTTCCATTCAAAACCACGTTATTATAGGAGGGATTGGAGCCCCCTCCTTCTTACCCTCCATGGTTTCCAGCTTGTTCCTGAGTCTTCTGTATCAAACCCTAGTTCTCTCCACTCCCCGTCCGTATTAGCAGAAATTATTACTAAAACCAGAAATTTTGAATCCATGGAATTTAAAATAACAACTCTCACTTGGCTATTGTTGGCTACAATAGTGTGGAAGACATAATCGATTCGACATAGAATACCAGATCTTGAGTCTCATTGGGATTAGGGATTCCAAGCATGCATCAAAAGTTAAGTAACCATGCTCGTTGAAAATTATTGTGTTTGCATATGGTGTGTGAAGTAATAAGAATCAAATTTATTTGCATCAAAGATTTCATATCATAAAGAGTCGGTATTATTTTCTTGGAAAACCTCCATGGAATATCGTGCATAGAGGAATATTTGTTTTTTTTCATTGAATTCTTGGAAGATTTCATGGTTAAAAAATTGTGTGAATTGCATGATCTATTGAAAAATAGCATCCAAATATGTCTTTGTATCTCCCAAACTGTGATACATATGTAAAAATAGAAAGAGGTTTTCTAAATTAGCTTGTCCTAGACAAAATCCTCTTTCATATTAAAAAAAATCATTTTCAACCTCTCTAAAACCACGCCCAAAGTTAATGACTAAAATAATATATTATTTAATATTTAAATATGGAAACTTGGGCTGCAAAGATTTATTTGTATCTTCCAAACCATAAAACCCGTCTCAAAAATAAGGGAGGTTCTTCTTAATGAACCTGTTCCCAGCATTTTTTATTTTTTTTCAAAAGTCAATTTCCAAATGTTCAAAAACCATGCACAAAGTTGATTACTAAAACATGATAAACATAGTAAAATAGAGTGTTTTCATTTGATTTTTCAACCTTATTAGAATAGTTGTTTATGTACATATAGAGATAACTATTCTATTAATATTATTAAAAAAATGATTTAATTTCATGCACAAACAAACAACTATTAAGTTTGATATCTCTTGAAAATAAATAAATGATTCGCATGCACAAAAGTAGAACAATTATGTTGATATTTCTTGAAAATAAATAAGTTATTCATGCACATAAAAATAGAACAATTATATTAATAATTATTGAAAAGGAGCTAAAGCTATTTCATTTAGAATATTACCAGGTATGTTCTCATGATGCATAAGAATTTAATTTTTAAAGAGAAATATTGGACTCTTAAAGAGAATATGTGCTTATGTGCATAGAAATAAAATCTAGTATATTAGGTCTACTAGAAACTAATAGGTAGTTTTACATGCATGGGAAGCTTGAGTGATGCAGAAACGGATAAGTAAATTTTTTTAGAAAGAACTCACATAAAACCTTTGTATACAATTCAATTGATTGTTCTATTTGAGAAGGATTTGGTATTCATGCTATTTGTTAACGAATTATTATAATTTTGTTTGATGTGTGAAATGAGACGAAAATATTTTAAATTGCATGCATGATAGCTAGTAAGTTAGCTAACTTTTGGAAAAAGAATAATTACTGTGTTACATTGCTTGGAAAATAATATATATATTTGTATGCAAGGATGTATTTGTTCTGTTATAATTCTTCAAAAACAAGGGAAGAGAAAAAATACGCCTTTGTATACATTTTTAAAATACATTCTTGGAGAGGAAAACTCGTAATCACATGCTTTATTGTGTTAAGATTCCTTAGGAATATTCTTTAGAGAAACATATACAATTTCATGCATGGAAAAATATTGTTTTTGGTATTATATTTCTAGAGAAAGGAAGGTTCAATCACATAATATTGATTGTGTCAGGCTTCTTTTGGCAAAAATAATATGCATTTGGACACCTAAAGGGATTAGCTTCCTTTTGGAAGAATATTATGTATAGTTATCGGGATACATATTCTAGTAAGAGGAAAATGTCTCTTTGCATGGATGAAATAATAAATGTTATGTGTTTGACCCCTTGGAAAAGAAATGTGTATATTTTTCAATGAAAGATTTAGCTAGTTTCCTTTCCAAGGAAATATATGTTTCACACGCAAGAACAAAATATCATGTTATTTTATGTTGGAGAGGAAATGTAGTTACATGTAGGAAATTATAGCTATTATTTTAACTTTGTTTAGAATAGAGCTATAATTTTATTACATAATAGCCATTGTGAATAATACTCCTTTGGAAAATATGCTTTTGGAAAAGAACATACATTCTATAGAATACATTGTATTAATCCCTTCAAAAAAAGAAAAAATAATACTAGGAATAAAGAAAATTGTTTGTTAGGATAGTTCTCTTGAAATCTTGTTATGTGTTTACAATCATAAGAATAATATCTAGTATGTTAGTTTTCCTCTGGAATAATATGAAAGTGTATGCAAAATTCCATTTAGTGTTTTTTTGGAAAGATGTCACTTCATAGTGATTTGCTTGTTACAAATGCATGTGTAATGATGTTAAAGAAGGCATTTCCTAACATTATATTTCGGTTTTATGAATGCACACAAATAGATGTTGAAGTGACAGTAATAAATATTGTTTATTGGTTTATTAATATTTTATCTAATCGTTATATCAATTGTGATGACGAGAACAGTGGCAGGAAATAATTGTGAATTGTGCAAAAGACAGTTCATATTTAACATTGTGGAGGATAAAGGTTTGTTGGTCCGTGTCGGTTGAGGAATTCCAACTGCATGACGATCCATTGATGGAAATAGTCAGATCGCAAAGAAATAGAGATTGAGGATTTATTGATAAATGATATTATGTTAATTGTAATAGTTTATAATTAGCTATATTACATTTAAGATGATTTTTATATGTAATATTTTATGACCATGGTCAAGGTTTGGAATCCCTTATAACCATTGAGTGAGGAGTGAACACCCTAAAGACCATTTAAAAATAAAACTAAACTTTTAATGGTTTTCACCCTATGGTGTTTCCAAGGTATATCGGTGTCTAATGATGTGATTGTTTTTTTTGCCAGTTTGATGATGCTAATCCCTTTCATCATGTGATTTTTATATTATCAAGTATGTAATTTACTAACTTAGTTAAAAGAATCATTGAACCGATGCATAGTTATAGCAGGATATGTAAGTGAATATGCCACTAAATTAAAATTAATTGTTGTGTAGCTCACTACGCTTTTACTAAATATTTCTCTATGTAGTTATGATGGTTATTCTAATGATTATTGAAGGAATATAAAAATTAATTTCTAACATTGCTAAATTATGAAAAAATGTACTATGTTCATGCATTTTCCTATGAGGTTATAGGGCATGTTACACCATCACTTAAAATAAAGTGAAATGGAAGCGCTTTAGTACTAAAGAGACTATTGTAGAAGAGAAAGAGGAAATGTAGGAGGAATTTCCTTACAATATTAAGAAGACATGGAATTGAGGAAACATCAAGGATGATGTTTATTAAAGGGGGTAAGGTATAACACCCTTATGGATATGGTTTTAAACATTTACTATTTTTGAACTATTACTAGATTGAATGGCTATAGAAGCCATGATGGGACTTATGTGATGAAGTAATTATTTTATTATTAATTGAGTTAATAAAAAATATTATTGGAAATAGTTCAGGAAAGAGCACTAGATATTAGCAGACTTCTTGCCAAAAAGTTATTCATGGTTAAGTCCATATGATGGACCTTCCCTAAAAGTCTCCTAAAAATCCCTACGAGATTAAACTAATGTAATGGGAAAGAAATATTATGTCAATCACTTAGTTGGAGATAAATACTAAGTGGTGTACAATAAACAACTACAGGAGAAAAAGGCATTCTTTAAAGAGAAAAAATAACAATATTTTTCAAAAACAAAAAAAAAACAAAAATGCGCAAGAAAAAGGTTCGTAGGCCGTAAAGTAGGGTGTTGATAAAATATGTTGGGAAGAAAAATCTATAAAATAAACTACAAAGGAATCAAAGGGGTTGTTGATTCTGAAGGGCAATAAGATCTTAGAGAGAAGTGAACTATTGGAGATAGTTCAAGGTTGGATGGAAAATGATCTATCCCTGAATATTTCCCAAGCAACAATTTAATGTTAGACGAAATTTTGTTCCTATCTTATTATTGATCGTGAATTGTGTTATGTATTTATAGAACAAAGGAGAAGATATATACATTTCATACTTATTCTGCATGTTACATTATGTTAGCATAAATCATATTACTACATGTTTTATTGGTTTATGTTCCTAATCCTTTATATCCACATATAGAAGAATTTGTCGTCATTAATTTGTGATAAGAACTTGTGACGAGTTAATATATATTAATGTTACATTTTGGAACAATATTTAAGGGAGGCTAAAATAACTGAAAACTTTTGTTTTTGAATTCCCACATATTAAATTCGAACTGTACAAAGGTACGATAAACTAATAGCTCTAGCTATGATCTAAATTCTACAAATTAAAGAATAAAAGTTTCAGTTTATATCTTCAGGGTATTAAGATAAGGTCTCAAACCTGAAGGTCTCCCCCAGTTATTAATGGAAACTTCTCAAAAATTTATGCTCTGTGTATCCCTTTAGAAAATGCTGATGAAATTTTAAAATCTGCTACAGATCAAAGAATGGAATTGTAGTAGTACACTAATTAAATATCAATTTGAAATTATCTCAAACTTGCATACATGAATGATGAGTAATTATAATTTTATATTATTATATATATATATATATATAGAGTAGTGATTACACAAGAGGAAGGAATCAAGGTTAGATAACCAATGACCCATGCAAAGGATTATTAGAGTAAGATAACATCGACAAATGCATTAGGGAAAATAAATACATTAGAAAATATTAGAGAAACCTTTACTGTATATTGACCAAGGAGGGACAAATTCTCCATGTATGAATTAAGTTGATTAAAGACTGTTTATAGGTAAAACAAAAACATAATATCATAATAATGTTAGGTTTAAGTTTGTATGGAAAACAATTAGCCCTTACTCTTCATTGATGTAAGAAGAACTCTGTCATTTAAAAAATATGTATAAAAAAACAGAAACATAATATTATAATAATGTTAGATTTACATTTGTATTAAAAACAATTAGCTCTTACTCTTCATTGATACAAGAAGAACTCAGTGATTTACAAAATATGTATACAAAAATGCATGTGTTCTTGTACCAATATAGTACAACTAAAATATTGAGTTTAATATTACATTTATAACGTAAATGAATGTTTGGCGTATTGGAAGCCTATGTAAGTTAAAAAAAATGTAAAACATAATGCAAGTCCACTAAATGACTCTTTTGTAATAGAAGGAAATTACATTTATAAGTGATTTATACCACTCTTAGAGGAACTAAAAAAAGTGCATAAGGGTATGGAACATAGAATTATGACAACTCATACTAAAAGTATACACCACGTTAAATATGTATGGTCCCATATAAAAATTATGTTTAAAAGGAAGTGACCACAATTCAAATCAACATATGATTGATATATTAACTAAGGAAATGATTAAAAATCTTTTCTAGTTAAGGTCATGTCATAATACTTGTGGAGAACAAAATCTCACAATTATGAAGTTTGCGTCAACCCTTATAAGGTTGAAATCATCGAAATAATAGGAGAATTACACCAACCCTACATGGGGTTTTGAAAAAAAACTAGACAAACATTATGCCTCAACCTAGGTAAATAGAAGTGAAAATTTAGAAGGAGGCCGACCTGTAAACCATCAAAATGATTCGGCTCAAAACCTGAATCTGGGAAGAAAAAATTAAAACCTTCCATCATGCATAATAAATGTTTTGTCTTCTCCTTATCTTATACCTACACATAAGACAAGTTATTAGAAATTTTAAAGGTGGAGAGTAAATTGAAAGAACTAAAAGGGGAAATCCTAATGGGTTGAGAAAATTATACTTTCATCTCTGAAATAACCTTCCCCTAACACTGCAAGAGTAACCACCTATATTAGATAGCATGAGAACAGAATAAACGATAAATAATTAAAGTTAACTCTATATTCGTTTAATAGGATCATAAACCCATTTACGCTCAATCTCAAAGAATTAACGAAATGGTGATTACAATTGGGCCAGAGTAATGATATTTCAACAAAATATATCAAGTTGACAACAAGAATCCCCATAGAAATTTTCATCAACCTTGTAAATACTCTAGACTAGGGTATGCACCATACATAAAACCGTATAAACAGTTAGATTGACGCATAAATAATAAAAGAAGGAAAAGCCCCAATTACGAACAAAATTGGAAGGATAATCTGATTTCCCATTGGGGAAGGGTGCAATGGTAAGAATAAAATAATTTCGAGCTTACCATGCGTGTTATAATCCAACCATACGACTAAATACTCCCAATAGACTATACTAAACACTTGCGAGAAACTTCAATAAAAACTTACCAAATTAAGTACAAAATAAACCAAGAGCAGGAAATGAATATACGTCTGACAAGAAGTAAAGGTTTCGAAGTCCTGGAACAAACTTTAGGGTTCAAAATTCGAGTGTATTCCAACCATTCTCGAAGGGAATTACCTGAAGGAGAGGAGTGAGAAAAATAATAATAATAATTGTGAGAACTACTTGCACCGAGATTCAAGCAATACCTAAATAAAAATCCCCGCGGAAGTTCGAAAATAATATAGAACACCTTACCTCCACTAGAGGAGAGCTGTGTGATAGAGTAACGATCGAAGCTTCTGATTTGTGACAGGAGCGAGTGGGTAACAAGTTCCAAAACAACGTTATGTTTCAAGTAAAGTGAATCCCTGAATGCTAGTAGAAACTCCAAAAAATTAAAGGAAAAAAATTAAATATCAATAAATCATTAGATAGGGTAGGCTTTCATAAACCCTCTCTATTGTTCACCATCAGATCCAAAAATTAAATCAGAACGGTAGAAGGTGAGTACAACAGGTCGTCCATGTGAAACTCACGTGAGAACTCTAACGAGCCCAATACCTAATGTGTCACATGTGGCAACAACTAACAATATGATAAAATCTGTCTTGCATCATACGTAAGCACTAAGATAGATGCCAAGGCATAAACAAAATTAAAGGTAAAAACGTAGTATATGTGAATCATGGTTCATACACCATAAATTATGTGAATAACATATATCGGGGGTATGTAGTGATGAGATCAAATTACTCGTGAATCCAAAATTATATGTTAAAAATGAAAGTGAATATCGGAAGAAATTCATATACCGTAATAACCATATTTTATCCAAAAAAACATAGAAATTCTTTTACGCTATTAAAATCAAATCCCTAATTGTATTTATTTATATGGGGTAAGGCTTAAGGGAACAGAAATATAATTGAATTCAAATCTCTACTAGATTGACCAGAGTTAAGTAAGACCCAATGAACACCGAACTAATTTAACTGACTCATTGCAAATGGAAATGCAAATAAATGTTCTGTACTTCTTAATTAAAGAGTGAAACACAATGGGACATTTAATGCACTACAAACTCTTCGCATGTGAATAAAGGAATCAAAAAATAGGAGTTACGGAAGATAGGAGTCTGGGATAACCCGAATACCTCCTCACTGCTAGATCAAGAATCTTAAATATGGGGTCGCTAACAAGGCGCTTACTTGCAGGTCACGTGAATATCACATGGAATGGGTACCCTGGTGATTTTCCGTAGTGCCATGTGGGACATAAGACTTGTTCTTCTCCTAAATTCAAGGTAGTAAAGTTGAAAAAGTAAAGAAAGAAGTAATGTGGCAAAGGGGAACTATGAAGTGGAGAGGTCGACTGCCAAAGGCTCGAGGTTTGATTGGAACACCTACCATGATTCTAGATTTTATACTAGATTAAATTATATATTATTTTATGTTAGGTGAAATTTTATATATATATGTATGGATTTTTATTATTTCAATGGAAAATTTTAAATAAATATCATAATCATTATGATGTGTTGTAATAGTTATGTGAGCTTAAAGTTGGAAAATCGAGGATGTATCAAACATTGTAAGGGAATTATAAGGGATATAAGGGAATTAATACTGGAATAAAATGAATTATAGCATGCTAAGAAGTCATGATGAACTATATCCTAGTGACATGAAATTTTATCAAATTGATGACTTGTGCAACTCAACTTATTTCAAAGGTCGTTTACTAAAGGCTCGAAGTTTGATTGGAACACATACAATGATTGTAGATTTTATGCTAGATTAAATTATATACTATGAAGAATGATATATATCTATATATATATGGATTTCTATTATTTGCATGGAAAATTTTAAATAAGTATTCAGAATCATTATGATGTTGTAATAGTTATGTGAGCTTAAGGTTGGAAAATCTAGGATGTATCAAACATTATAAGGGAACCAACACTAGAATAAAATGAATTATAGCATGCCAAAAAGTCATGATGAACTATATCCTACCAATATGAAATTTCTTGAAATTGTTGACTTGTGCAACTCTTTTGTGGGTAATACCACTAGAGTTCCACTAATGAACAAGTGTAATTAGAATGGAAGCAACTAAAAAATAAGTATTCATAATCCAATATAGAATTCTTACAAAAAAATGAACTTAGCACAATGAGGAGGCATAAGAAGAAGTAAAGAAGTGAGTCTTGTTTGAAGTATATACAATTATAGTGATAAAAAAATATGTGTGTGATATGGAGACATGTTTTAATTACCTCAAAAAAATGTGTGATTTGGAGACATTTTTTAATTACCTTAAAAAAATGTGTGTGATTTGGAGGCATGTTTTAATTATCTAGTGGTGTTTATAAACTAAACCTTTTTATCTTCAATACGTATATTCTACTATATAGAATTACTTTTTACAACAGATGGAAACATACATTAATTAACTAACTATAGGTTAGCAATCCAAAATTCCCTGGCATGGTCCTCAAGGTTGAAGATGGGGAAGTTATTGTAAAATAATGGCTAGTTCCTATGTAAAATATCAGTATTATGTACTGTAATGTGATACCTTTAGTACAATTTCTTTTACATTGTAATGTGATACTTATGGTAAAATTTCTTTTACATAATTTATTATTTTATATTTCTGGAAAATATTGGAGTTGGAGTGAGGTCAACACAACCAAATTAATTTTAGATTATTAAATAAATGTTTCTTTTATTTTGGGAATCATAAGAGAAATATCACATGAGTATTTTGGGATTCCCAAGGTTGAGTGGTAAAGTCTAAGTGGTGGGTAGAAAAGAGGAAAGTGATAGATGTCACATTTGCTAGGAATTTGCAAAATATAATTCTAGAGAAATATTATCATAGCTAAAAAAAGAAATATTATACTTGATAAATATAAGTAGAGAAGAAAACATGCTTATAAAGTAAAAGCGAAAAACTTTTTCCTAATTTGAAAGCTCCTGAGTAAAGAAAAAAAAGTAAGATGATCCTAAAGGTAAAAAAAGTGAGATTATCCTAAAGGTAAGACGCTGTTGGGAAAAAATGATAATTAAGACGCTGTTGGGAAAAAATGATAATTACCACTAAGTAGACATAGTTTAGACAGTCTTTTGTTGATGGAAAACCAAGAGAAAAGTAATAGTTTGAGCTCGGAGGAAGTTTCCATGTGTGCATCTCGTTGGTTGTGAAGAACATAAGATTTTCCATAGTATTTCCAAATAAAATCTTGTTGTTGAGATAAATTGTTACTTTATTTTGTAGTGTATTAGTTTGATTATTTATATTAAGAAAACTGTTAATTGCAAATTTACTAGAGAATACTTTAACTAGAAAAAGTTTTTGAAATAATTCTATTGTTATAATTTATTTTTTATAAAATAATAACTTTGAAATTAGAGTATATTTATATTAATAAATAAAAATAAAATATTTAACATATAGATTCAAGTTAAATAATTGCATCAATAATAAAAATAAAATATTTAAAAAATGAAAATTTATAGGATTACGCATTTAAGGTTAATGTGCATTATGAAGCTAAGAACCTTTTAATATACATGCACCTAAACTTGGTTAGTTGTTGCATTGATCATGGTTGAACATGTATCTATTATCATTAAAGTAATAACTTCGAATTAAAGCTAAATTAATTAATAAATCAAAATAGAATATTTTAAAATTATAAATTTGAAGTTATAATTTTATATTATTAAATAAAAATAAACTTTTTCAAAAAAATGATAATTTATAGGAATTACACATTGATAGGTTCTATGTGCATCAGGGAGCCCAGAACCCTTTAAATTTAAATGCATCTAGAAGTGCTTAAGTTGTCTCATTGATTATGGTTCAATTGGTTGAATTTATGTTTTGTTGTATTATAGCAAAACTTAAATATTTTAAGATGCACTGAATATTTTAGTTAAACATAAGTTTTTTTGGTTGGACTATATTTTGATTTAAATATTTTAAATTTTAATTATGGAGTTAGATGTGTCTAATCCTTTATATAAAATTGTCACGATTTTAGTTTACTTACATAGAAAATAATAATATAATATTTATATTAATAATTTAAAAATAGTAAAAACAAAAAGTTTAATGTTAATATATAAATAATTTAACATAATTTTTTATAAAAGTAATTGAATTAAAAAATAATAATATTTTTTTTATATAGATGAGATATCTATTTGCTTCCACCATTTAATAATAATCCACATAAAAACATTTTAAAAATAATATTTGAATAATAGAATATGTAATTCATTTATATTTAGTTCAGATGTAATATTTAGAAAGAAAAATATATTAATAAAAACAATTTTGTAATAATAGAATTGACATAAGACATTTAAAAATATGGAACTCACATGTAAGATTTTAAAAAATAGTAATAACAAAAAAATTAATATATGTGTATATGTATATAGATAGATAGAGATGTGTGTGACCTTTACTATCACTCTCTCTATAGAGAGAGTTGTTTCCTACCTTTGAGCATGAACAGCATGCATTAACATTTTAATGTCGAGTATGTGAAACATATATAGAATATTTTAAATTCAACTACCTATATATTATATAAAATGATTGACAATAAAAAATTCTTACTGTTGAAACAATGTATGGGTGTTTTGCTCAAAACATCCATAGATCCATCTTCAAGATGGATCTACCAAAGGCTAAAAAGAATCAAATCTCTTAAGGTGCAAAGATTTCCTCAAGTTTTTCATTCAAAAAAAGTTTGTATCTTGAGAGATTTGATCAATCTCCACCCTTGGTAGATTGAGAGTTATGATAGATCTATATTGATTATAGAAATTTAACCTTTACAAAATATTCTATAATATTCACAAATCACAAGATATTTTTTAACATTAATATTCACAAATCAAAAGTTGAGATTTATCTGAAAAATAATTATACAATTTTCTCCGTTTTTAATTAAATTAAATAATTAAAAAAATCATATAAACAAATGCCATATAAAATGCATTATGGTTTTTTAAGCTTATTGTATTGTTAAAACACCGCATTACTCCATAATATTGTAACAAAATTTATATACAATTTAAAAATCTCCATACAAAACAAAAAAATCTTCACAATTAAAAAAACTTGTTACAATATTTTTTTAATTTATATAATTAATTCATATATTAATTCTTTTATAATTCTTTTATAATTCGTTTCCACATCACTTGCTACTGGCTCCGCAATCAACCCAAACTTTTGGAGAACAAGACAACCTCAACCTCAACCCAATAGGCCTTTACCGACTTTCTTTGTAGGTGAAAGGTATGAGGTGATAAGGTGTAGGTAGGGTCCACGTCAACCGTCTATTGGATCTCCAAGTCAACTTGCCGTGGATCGCCAACCCAGCTTTCCAATATAATTTCAATCCAGTGCAAGTGGTAACCACTTGCTTTGACGGGAATTTTTAGGGTGGCTCCATAAACACTTTAGTGTGGGCCGAGTTTGGGAATTCCTTTGACAGGTTTCATCATGATCTTGTACAGGCAATGTTAGGCGTTCAAATCACTTTCTAAACCTATAATATATTTATAATAATTATCAATATTACAAATAATATTAATTATTAAAATAAATAACTATATAATAATTATTAATATTTCTCCTCACTCCCAGTTTTAAAATAAATGTATCATGACTTCACAAAGACGTCCGTGCTAGTCACTCCCGAGGGAAAGGGACTGATATTACACAAGTTGTTTTCACGAACATTTGGATTCCGAATTTTGCTGCGGAAAAATGGGCCGAGAGCGTCACTGAATAGTTCTGCATGCGGCTGGCCCAGGATCTCCCCGCTGTTGGGCACTAATCCATAATTTTCACGACCACATAATTTTATTTCCCAAGAATAAAAATCCGACATTGGCTACCTTACCTTTCGTCACCATTCTGTCGGCTGTTCAGCACTTGCCGGTTCACGGATGATGAGCATTAATACTAGGGTTTGGTTGGGCGTAAAATAGCATGAATTCCAGGGTTTGGCTCGACAGAAGCTTTGACATTTTATAAAAATTGACGTTTTCAATGTTCGATGACCATCAAGATCGATTTCAAAAGGCACAGACTGGCTTTTATATTATTCACTGCAAAAGGAATTTATGATTTAAGATAACCTGTCACACCTCAAACAAGGAGTCAAGAAGCTGAAATCTGACCTCATAAGAAAAATTAATTTGCCAATTTTCTCTTATAAACATAGAAATACTGGTCAACTTCTTATATGTATACCCTAGACAGAATGACTTTAAATCAACTACATATTTCACGTCGTGATTTTCTGAAACTAGCTACGTGTTTGCTGTTGTATACTTAAACAATTAGTTTGAAACGTTCGCTATTCTACCCACGTAGGGTTCAAGGTTTGCATCTATTAGCCGTTGACATTTGATTTATTCTTTATGGACTAAGAATGTGCCCATTGGGAAAAGTGAGCCTTTACTTCCTTTTGCTCGGATTGCCGCTGATACTGTCGTAGTAAAATTGGTTTACTATTATAATCAGTATTATCTAATTAGATCTATCATTATTATTAGTAATTAGGCTTTAGGCTTTTATTAGTAATCAGTATTAATATTATATAGTTAGACATGATTTGTAATCGCATTACTACATATCATAGTACTTATACAACTGCTGCTGACATTTTAATCCGCACTTGAATGATTATAATTATGATGGTAGGTCTAGCACATGTATTTAACATGGAAGAAAAAATTGTAGTGTTTTTTTTCTCAACCTGGAGAAGGCTTATAAATAAAAACGTCTATAGTCTTTCATATAGGGTTATCTGCATCTTTATTAACATAGAGCAGACTCTGCAGGTTTCAGTAGACTCAGCAGACAATTTAATTATAACTATAAATAAATATAATATTAAAGTTAAAGATTTAATATTAATATATTATAATATAATATATTACTATTAAATTAATGTTATTTACAAAAATAATGTATTGAAGTTGATTTCTAATTGTATTTTATTGATTGGACTAAATGATTTGATTTTATTCTAGTTGATTTTTTATCTTATTTGATTTCTTACACTAGATTCATTGATTTCAATGTACATGCCGATTTCTAATCTTATTTGTTTGCATGCACTTGAGGTATGGATTTTAGTGTTGATTTTGATTTATATTCCTATTTGATTGTTTACCTTGGGTGCATTCACTTCACTATAGATGTTGATTTCTAATACTATTTTTATGCTTGCACTACATGCATTGATTTCATTATAGGTGTTGACTTTTGATCTTATTTGTTTGCTTGCACTAGATGCCTTGATTTTAGTGTAGATATTCATTTATATTCTTATTTGATTGTTTTCCCTGGATGCATTGATTTCATTGTAGACATTGATTTTTAATATTATTTTATTGCTTGCACATGATGCAATGATTTCATTGTAGATGTATATTTTATATTTGATGTAACTAGATGTATTATAGACATGAATTTCAAAGAAATTAGATTAGTAATGTGCATTGATTTGATTTTAAGAACTGAAGAAATTATTGACAAAGTGCATTGATTTTTATGTTACAGTAATTCAACCATAAATAAAAGACTTGAATTTTCATCTGAACTAAAATGTTAACTTACTTGAAATGTCTACTTCTAGAAACTTTAAATTATTTGTAATTGATTACATTCTCATTATTTCTATTTTTTGTCATTCAATATTGTTAGTCGCTTTTCATTCAAGTAAGGTAATAGAAAAAAACTATCACTGAAATTTTATTGGAGTTTAACAATCCATAAGTCACAATTATTGACTTTGGAGAAAGCTACTATTAATATGGAAGAGCAACATAGACAAAGTATGACATTTACTACAACAGATCAACTAAAACTTAAAATGAACTATGACTTCAACTACCATTTTTATATCATCCATATGAATAGATGGAAAAACTAAGAGGTATGACAATAAGAAAAATAAAAGAAATCAGTCTAAAATTGATCACAATCAACACTATTTGTAATTGATTACATTCTTATTATTAACATTTTCTATAATTCAACACTATTACATAGTCACTTTGCATTCAAAATCTAAATTTCATCATTTCTCATGAGTGAAGTTATTAACAAACTTTATCATCTCATGAAAATGAGGTAACTGAGAAAATTTAAAATTAAATTAAAATGATAAAAATTATTAGATGTTCAACAATTTTTCCATCCTCATCCATAACCGAAACCAACCTACAACCATCTTAACCCATGATCTATCCAGTGTCGAGATGGTTCAAATATCTCAAGGTATGCCCTCAAAATAGTTTTTCACCTCAAGATATTTGATCCCTCTATACACTTGATAGATCCAAGGTTAAGATGGATTTAAGCTTGCATTAATTCACAATAATACATTATTATAGAATAAAAATGAATATTACATATTTATATTTACTATGAATTTAAATATGACTTATTTTGAAGTTGTATATTTCATATTTATTTTTATTCCTATATAATTTCATTATTACTTTAAATAGCATGATTTTATAGGTCATCCACAATTTTAATAAATAACGAATATATCTTTTTCCCAGGTAATGGGACGCCTAAGATAATTGTCATGCCTAATTTGTGGTTTCAGTAGCTGTGACCAAGGGGTGTACAAGCCATCAGAATTGCTTGGGGATGACATTCTGCCTAGGCACACTAACCCTTAGAATGGATACATTTTTTCCCATAGATTTCCAAAAATATGACGTTTACACTACCCAGGTCCTTAACAAAACACCTTGTCACTATCTACTCTAAGCTTCATACACATTAGTTAATTAATATTAATTTTTTTAATATTTTAAATTTTTTGATATTTCTTTTAACTAATCTAATTAACTAGAATTTTAGTCAGTAAATAATGAGTAATATTAATCCTCCATCATTAATTAATAATATTATATTAATCACTTCCTATTTACTATCTACACATTTTGTCTTTTATATTATTCCTGTTAATCTAACTTTTGAAATCTCTTGATGTAATTTTTTTTTAACAAGAATGGTTAGCATAATTATTACCAAAAGTGGAGCATGTTCCTATTACAATTGATAGTAGCTTTTAAAAAGGGAGCAATGAGAATGAGCCGAGGACATAGTCCCTTCTCCTTTCCTAATATTCAAAAATTCATTGAATTCTTTTGCTATTCTTGTATTCTATCTTACATATTGTCTCTGGTAGAGCAAATTATGTGACATTTTCCTTGTGTTTCTCATTTTGTTGTTCTTTAAGTTTGTTGTTCCTTCTGTTGTTGTTTGTTTAGCTTGCCATTCCTTCTGTTGTTGTTCCTTTTGCCTGCTGTTCCTTCTGTGCTATTCGTTTTGCTTGTTGTTCCTTGTGGTACTGTTTCTTCTGATGTTGTTCCTTTTCCTTTTGATGTTGATGTTGATGTTGTTCCTTCTGGTTACTATTCCTTTTGATGTTGTTCCTTCATCTGCTTATGTTCCTTCTGTTGTTGTTCCTTCGGCCTACTGTTCCTTCGGCTGTTGTTCCTTCTGCTTGGTGTTCCTTCTGGTGTTGTTCCTTCTAGGTGATGTTCCTTTTGCAGTTGTTCCTTCTACCATATGTTGTTGTTCTTTCTAATGCTATTCCTTCTGCTTGATATTCCTTCTACTTGTAATTTATAATATTAATATTTATTTAGAGTTAAAACATATTTTTAAATTAAATTAAATATTAAAATGATTTTTTTTAGTTTTATCTATAATTTGAAATCCAGGTGTTAAAAATTTTAAAATATGAAAGTAATTATATATGTGGATATTGAAATATTTGTTTAAATAACATTAAATCTTATTTTAAAAATGTTTTTTAATTTCCATTTTAATTGTATAATTATTTAGAATTAAAAAAATTACACATATCTCTTATTTTGGGATGTAAAAAGTGTCTAAAATATATATTTACTTAACTTCACTTACTTTATATATAAAGGTGATATGAAATATTTAACCCATCTAAGAGTCAAAGTATATCATATAATTCATTATTTTCCACCTAGTAGTTCTGCTTTGAGTATAAAATTTTCCTCCATGTAATCATAGGTTAAATATGATAATTATCCTTTTCAGGTTGTGTTCCCAAGCCTCAACATAATATAATTTCATCATTAGATAATCTAGCTTTTACATCTACCATTGGTATAGATTCATTTTAAGGAAGGATCTAGCATGAGCTTAGAGGGATCAAATTCCTTTTAGATCTAACATGATCCGAGAGATCAAACTCCTTTACTTAGAATTTTTCTAACTAATTTAATTTATATGTATATATATAAATTCTAATATATTTTTAAACCTTATATTATAATAAATAAATTAGATATAACAAAGTTTAAATTTTCATATAAGGATAATTCAATTATATATTATTATAATATAAGTATCTTTAAAGTATATATTTTATAAAAATATATAATGCTAACTAATAGATTTTAAAATTAGTTTTTATTACACAATAGGATTTATAATAAATAAGGTTTACATAAATTTAGTTAAATGATTAGTTAGAAAAATAAAAAATAAAATAAAATTATTAAAAATGTTTTCTAATTTTGGTTTAGGTCTTTTGCTGTAGAAGCAGACAAATGTACTAGTAGTTTCTTTCTAAAAACCGTTTAAATAGTTGATCTTCTTTATTAATTGGTTTTACCATGATTTGATTTCCTTCACTTGTAACTGACAATGAAAAGCCGCCATTTGGCCATCGAGAAATAATTGTTAATGTAATGAATCACCAAAAACATTCTTTCAAAAACTTTAATCAATAAACTTTCAATACATCATAATAATATAAAATTCTAAATTAAAATTTATTTAAACCACCTAATTCAGAATATTTTATAAAGAAAAACTCCGATGTTAAATGAAATTGATTTAAAAGCCAACTTAAATTCAAATATTTTAAAAGAAAATCTATGAATTTAATTATATTATATATTTTGTTTTACGTTGTGAAATCGACGAATTGAGTTCGTTTGAACTCGTACAACTATCACTAGCAATATCGAAATATAAGCTAGAACAATATCAATTACAACATTCAAATATAAGCTAAAAAATTATAGTGGGAGGGGATAGGATCATTCTATCACTCATTGAGTGACACGGGAGATGTCTAACTCTTTTGTGTTCGATTCAGTATTGTCTTTTGTGCTCGATTCAATATTGACATGTCTTTTTTAAAAGTAAAATAAAAAAATATTAGCTTAAATAAAAAAGATTTAAATTATAATATGGAAAAAATGATGAATAAAATTTGGTTTTATTTTATTAATATATTAAAAATAATTAATGATATCAAGAAGGGTTTGGTTGTTAATATACTATTTAGATGGGATTTTAATGTTGGATGTTAACTAAGTCTTAAGGGATCACAAATCTTTTTACTTCAAAAGAGTTTGCCATCTCAAGAGATTTGATCACTCATGGGCTGGTGATTAGGAATTGAAGATAACTAACTAGTATATGATTATTATTAATAATTATTAATTATACATAAATTATCATTAATTATAATCATAATTATCATCGTCATTATTATTATTATTTAGTTTTAATATTGATTTTCTTTTTTATATAATTTCACTGAGTCAAAATATTTACATAACATAATGGGACAAGGCACTAGCACATTTCATCCATATTGGAGAGCACCTCTCGAGGCAACAACTAGTAAAGCTATATCACTCTCACTCTCACTCTCAACCATAAATAAAATATTTTTATATCATTATGTTGTAACATAATTTTATGTCAAAAAGGTAGTTAAAAGTATTATATAACTCTTATGCATTTTAAAATTATTGCAATATAAGACTTAAATAAA